>JAAAKG020156565.1:0-30191 GCA_010014905.2 Druon quercuslanigerum | reverse complement strand
TGTATTTGAACGAACCTTAAGATTATCACTCTGTTTTTTAAATTTAATTTAATGATATTAGAAAGTACGTGCACAGAATGGCAATTTTAATAATGATAGAAAAAGGCTGGTGTTACCAACTTTGGGAATTTACAGTTTTTCATTTTTGTTCTATATGAATACAATATGTTGTGTCGTTACTTTCAAATTTCCATTATACCTTTTTGTTTTTTTTTTTTGAATTTAGTTTTATTTTCTTTCTTAGAAACCTTCATCTCACTGAGGACTGCCCTCTGTGTTATTCAGGAAGAAGCTGAGTGAAAAACCTGCTTTCCTAAAAACGCATGTTCCCTTAATGGACCCCCCCCCCCGCACCGAGTTAGGCTGGGGGCAGTGACATTTTCCTAAATTCCTTGTCCGCGAATGAATGTTCTGTTATGTTTTCTTTTTTATATTTTTTTTAACTATTTCTGAATGCATTATTACCTATTTAAATTACAAAATTTCGAATTTTAATTTATTTTAAAATAAGAATCTGATGTATAGCTTATTCAATTGCTTTTTCTTTTTGTGTTTGATTTGTACATGTGTGGGGTTGCCATTTTAAAATTGTTTGGGATATTGGCCTATTTTGCTTTGTGTAGTAACGGAAGATGGAATTCCGATAGATTTCCTACAACTGCCCGTTCATTAATGCTTTCTGTTGTAACTATATGTACGCCATTTCCAAAACTAGACGTTTTTTGCATTTATCTATTCTATATAAAATTATAGTATATTCAACTTTGAAAATGTGATCGTGATATGAAGAATGTCTTGTCAAAGCGGTTTGCTTTTTGGAGGTTTGAGGTGGTTTCCTTTATGCTCATATATTCTTTTTTGAGGTATCTTTTTCATGCGTGGGATCCGCATGGAATGCAATAAACTATGGTCGATTGCAAGTCTTGATTTCTAGATATCACTATGAGAAATAGATTAAAGATTATTCAGAATAATAGAAGCGCTGCGGCCCAACAATCACATGATACATTAAATTTTTATTTTAAAATAAATTCTAATTAAAAAGTTGTTAACTCAACAGGTATCAATGCATTCAAAAATAAAGCGTTTCATTCTGAATCAGACAGAGGGCAATCCTCAGTGAGATGAGAGTTTCTAAAAAACAAAACAAAAAGATATTCATATAGAATATCAATTTCATTCATATAGAACAAAAAGGAAAATTGCGAATTCCCAAGGTTAGCAACTCCAGCATTCTTCTATCATTATTAAAGTTGCCACTATGTGCGCCTACTTATTAATATGAGTAAATTAAATCTAAAAAAACAGTGATAATCTTAAGGTTCATTTAAATATATGATTCCCGCACCACATGGTTATCAAATCCAAAGAAACTTTTGCTTGAACGTTTGGTCTTACAGATTTCCTAAATTATAAAACATTCTTTTGCTTCTCGTAGTTCCTAATGTATAAAAAAAAATCTGCCCGCTTCGCGGGTACATTCTCATAGCGCACTTCACTCGCGAGTTTGAGCGCGCCTGAGGCGCGCACCTGTTGGGTATCACTATTCGCGCTCGAGTAGGTATTCATCTCGCGCTTCGCGCACAATAATGTATTCACCTCGCGCTACGCGCTCCGACACATTTGCCTCACGCTTTACGCTCGGTTCCTCTAGGTTTTCGCACTTCGTATGCCCGCTATTTATTGCGCGCTTTGCGGGCTAATACTCTCTCAGTAAGGTTTATCGTTATGACAAGCTTTTGGTGTAATTATGTCAGTTTTACATAAAGAGGATACCTGAAGAAACACAGTCTCATCAAGACACTCGCGCTTCGCGCTCGATATTTGGTTTTAAAATCATGTAAACTTCGCGCTCCACGCTCGCTTTGATGAGAATGTGCCCATTCAGCGGGCAGATTTGTTCACTGTTAATGTTATTTTTTAAGAATAAAACAAAAACTACACATCCTATCAAAATGTTACCAAATTTGTAGATCTTTTTTTAGTTGCACAATTTTTGTCTAATCATCATTCGTCGTATCTTGCATAGTTTGACCGTAAAATGGAATTTTTGATTGTTTAGTGTTTTTGTGCAATAAAAATTTGAATTTTCGATTTTCCAAAAAAATTCAAAAAGGCAATAATTAGGTTAGACACAATAATTGTGTCTAACCAATCTCTCACTCTCTCTGGTTTAAATTTTCAATGGTTCTTGTATCTTACTCAAAGGGTGGCGTGAATAGGGGCTTATTTGTCTCTTTTTCCGTATCATACGTTTTCAAGTTTATAACTTCGCATATGCGATCTATTAATGTTTCTCATGTTCATTAAACAGAAAAATCAGAATTCCACGTAAATAAGTGTAGTACAATAATGACATTGGATTATACGTAGAATTCAAAAATAAGAATTTAATTTCTTCAAAGTTACGGTTGTTAGGAATTTATGCGTCTTGAATGTACGATTGTTAGAAACTGATATAAAGTATCAAATATTGAATCTAAGAATTGTATAATTGTTCTTTTTAAAACTTAGCTGTATAGAGCGGTATTTAATGTTGCATACAAAAATTCGGCACACAAAAATAGGTCGTAAGGGAGAAATGTAAAATGTACCAAAGAAACTTTTTATAGAATAAATCACTGAAGAGGGCCTCTATATGGAGCCGAAACGTCTCATGAAAATATGAATCTTCTTCATCATTTACGGACCCCAAAGCCACAAAACCAAAAATTAATATATCACTGAGGGTCGAAAAAAGCCACGAACAAATTATATAAATAGACATATTTATTTTTGAAAACCAAAACTTACTCTAAAGGTTATTGTTTTCTTATTCTAATAAAAATGTGCCTCTGTTTGTAATTATTGTTTCTGCAATATAAATAGTTCCCCTTAAAATGGACACTTTAGACTGTTTTTCATATTTTTGGAAATTAATATTTCTTAGAAAGATAAACAACCAAATTTGAGATTTACAGATTTTGAAAATTAGTCTTTCATATAATTGTTATACTATTATTGCGTTGGTCCGAAGCTTTTTTATCCTCAAATAAAAATTTCGAAGAATGCTAAAAAAGCGCTATTTTGAAGTTTGGCATTGGCTTAGGAATTTGCTAAAACATGGCTATTTTGATGTTTGAAAATTTTGTAGGACCAAGTTGAAGCTTACTTTCGTTATTCAATAGCACTAAACTTAAATCCTAAGTATTTGTTTAATGTAATATTCTTTAAAATTTTAATAATTGCGAAATGATACAAGTGTTTGGTTAATTAGTTCTGGAAATTAAGTTACTTATAAAAACCGAACATTTGTAATCGTTGATTATTTTGACATATTAAAATTTAAAAAATGCTATAGTTTATAAATAATGTAATGACATTACTGTCATCCTTCACTGTACGACATGAACACTGTTGCTGTCATATAAAAAAAAAGTTATCGCATAGTAGAACAAAATTTAATTTTTTGAGTAATATAGGGAAGAGATTTGGACAGTATATTTATACATGGCAAAGAGCATTATTTGGACATTTTTCTTTAATCAAGCTTATTAATGCAGCTTCTAATATATTATTTTATTCTTTTGCGTACTTTGCTTGAAACTGAAAATTTAGTTTCGTCAATTAAATCTTAAATGTAACTAAAGTTGTTGATAAATAAAACTAGATTGATTAAAATTTAAAGTCTTAAATGATATAAAAAATGGTACTTTTTAAATTTTATCACTAAAAAGGCAACATTCTTTTCACAAATTCTTAATTTTAAAGTGTATTAAATGAAATCTTGTAGAAAATTCTAATTACATTCAAATAGTCGAATTCAATCCTTCCGAAAATGTTAAAAAAAAATATTTTTAAAATATTAAAAAATATTGACTTCACCGGAATTTCCCCGTTATAATTAGAGGAACTTCTCTAAGTCATATAAAAATGTAGGTTTTAAAATCATACAAGTTGTTTTGTAAAATATTTAAGACTATGTATCCTGTAACTTTCCTGTAAAATGAATAGATTTTTCTTCTATTCAATAATCGTATTTCGAAAAAATCCTTGAACCACAATATGTATTGGATTAAAAAAGAAAATTGTATGCAATAAACCTATTTTCGATATGTACGTCATCTAGTTCTGTACTCCAACCCTTAATTTTGTATTATTATTTAGCCAGAACATAATTGAATCTTTGAAAGGGCACCAAATTTGCTTTCTTGTTTCGGAAATAAAGGTAGAGGTATCGGATTTGCGAAAAATATGTTGCTAATATACATTTCTTCACGTGTGTTTACGTATTCATGCAATACCTTGTAACTTGCCTTCAGGACGAGAGTAGCTGAGACAGCAATTTATTATTGCTTTCGTTGAAATGCTCAAGAAATGATCCGTGCAGTGATATAATATCACGATGGCCGGCCTCTGTAACAATGCAATGGGACTGTCAAAAATATACGAGGTCACTTAGAATCAGTTTCAGAAAGCATGTGATTCGACTCCCAAAAAAAACTAACAGGTCAAATTCAAGCCCGTTTTTCGAGTTAAATTAAATTTAAAAATTCAACTTTCTGTAGAGTTAGGGCACTCAAAAAACGCGTTTGTCTTGAACTAGAGAAAAACTTTCTTTAACTTAATTTTCTCATTTAACGAAGTATACCTTCAAAATGGAGAGTATCATTTTAAATTAAAGAAAAATTTGCATTGAATGATTGGAATGATTCATAGTTGAGTACATAATTTTAAATTGAAGACACTAAAAATTTAATTCAGTTTCAGTTCTTGATACATTATAAGTTGCAAAATGTTTGATAACTAGCTTGTACAATTACATGATTATTTACGGATTGGAAAATTCCACATTTTTTAGTTGAAATTCAAATCGGTGCAAATAGTATAATTTAATAATTGAACATTTCTAATCTTTTTTATTATTTTAATTCTGATTCGAAACATTAAATTTTCTAAAAAAATTATAATCCTGCGATCGGATATGGAATTTGAGTAAAGAATGATATTTTTGACTCAAGAGACAGTGAATTTTCTAAAAGATTTAAAATTCTGAATTTGGGCAGGGTTAAATAAAAGTAACATAACAAAATTCACGTGAAAAATTAAAATTAGCCTGACATAGAACAGGGAATTTTCTCAAATAATTACAATTCAAAGTTGCGAAACGGAATTTCAGTAAATAAATATAATTTCGAGTTTAGGTCACGGAATTTCAATTGAAAAATATAATTTTGAAAATTAAAACAGCTAATTTCTGTAAAGAATAATAATTTTTACTTTGTAACAGAGAATTTCGAAACGAATTACAATTTTGAATTTGGGACAGTCAGTTTTCGCAAAGAATTACAATGTTCACTTTGGGACAAGGCATTTTCTAAAAGAATTTTAATTCTGAGATACAATTGGGAATTTCTATAAATATTTATAATTTTCATTTCTGGTTTAGTTTAGAACATGAAATTACGTTATGTATTATAATTTGACTTAGAACATTTTTGACAGAGAAAGGGAATTTTTGAAAAGAATTTTGATTCGGATGTAGAAAAATGGAATTTAAGTAAAATCCCTGTTCCAAATAAATATTCGGAATAATTTGAAACTTACCAGGGAACAGGAAATTTCCATAAAGAATTATAATTTAGACTTGTTTTACAAAACTCTCTCTTCTAAATTAGAATTTTAATTCTTATGAACAAAAGATTATCTGATGTTCTAACACAGAATTGTATTTTTTCCCTTAAAATTCCCTGTTCCAAGTCAGAAATCTTTGAAGTGTTTCAAAATGTCTTTAGTTCTCCTGATATCTTTTGAAAATCATTCAAATGTTTTACACTCTTTTATATTAAACTGGCAAATGTAACAATTGACCAAGAGAAAACTGGGAAAGCACCAAAAATTTTAAATCGTCCGTCGGTTCAAAACCCTGATTGAGTCTTCATTAGTTTCATTAGTTTGATGATTATTTTTTGAATTCTTAAAATAATAAATTATTTAATGCCGACGGATTGAATTTGTAAATTTAAATAACCGGGAGGAATGGTTTAAACCCGGGAAATTGTTAGGAGTTATTATCTGAGTCGCCTTGATTGGCCACCCTGATAATATTTCGTAATAGTTAATCAAAACATTTTGACAGACAGGGAATCTAGTTTGCTATTTTGACAACCTGACGTCAGAATAGGAAGCATGGTGTTGGGGAACGCGCGAGAACTAGATATGACTTGCAGGTGAATGTACCTCCCATCAGTGAATCAAGCATTATTACCATTGTATAATGTCAGTCTCATTTTCTGTTATCTGTAATGAAATCTTTCCTAGTTCAGGCCTCAGTACGTTCCTATGTATTGTCCTCGTTCAATATCAAAATTCGTGCAATACTTCTATAATTACTTGTCCCGAATGTGGTGCTGTCTGCTGCTTTGCGGAAAGAAAGATAGCATGCCGAGTTAATTACACATTGGCCTGGGCTTTATTGCGCTTTCGTTCGCCCCGACTTCGTAGACGTTTTAATTAAGTTTGCCTTCTTTGTAATTAATTCTATTGATTCTTAGAATTATTGTTGAAAATTTCACTTGACAAATAGAAATGATGAAATTTATAAAAAGCTAAATACTGACGACAGTAGCTGGGTGGTGATTCTCGACTATTCGAGATCTCTAATGTCTACTCGTCAGGCATTGCTTGGAAGCTTTATTATAAGGGTGGGTGTGATTGGGCATTTCAGAAGGGATCTGGACTAAAGAGTTTATCTCCTGTTGGTAGGGGGGTTTTATAAATGCAAACCCTCAAAAAAGGGATAACATGGAGTAAAAAAATCTAAAAATGCTGCATCACCCGTGCATGGAAAATTTTATCTGACATGCAAGTACTTATCGAGCAATTTAGTGTAAAGTACTACGCGAATAGCTCAATTTACATACTTTCAACTAGAGATCATTCGGAGTAATGATTCCAGAGAATAGCATTTGCCCTCTTCCCAATTCTGATAGAAATGGATCGTCGGTACGTCCGTACGTCCGTTTGTTCGCTCGGTTGGAATCGAATGAAATTACACATCTCATCGAACCAATTTGCTCTTTTCGGTTGTGTGACGCTTCGGGCGCCGTGAGTAATCAGGCAATAAAAAAAAAGTTATTTTTGTTCGACTCCACCACAAAGCCTCCACTGATTCTATAGTTATGAATCGATTGAAGAAAAAAAAATACAAACGGGCGATATTTATCCTAAATGCAGTAATACTATATCGTTATAAATTAACCTACCACATCACAGTTTGCCCCCTTTTCCCTCTTAAATTTGAGAAATCCCCTGCAACACCTGAAATCGAGAATCTCGACCCAATTTTTTGCGTCCCGCTTTTTTAGAGCTTCCGATTCATTTTTTAAGAATCATATGCAGAAATTTAAAAAATTCGAAAACAAGACGCTCTGGGCTAATTTTTTAGATTTGCAGCATCATTGACATAGAAGGCCAAAGATTCAATCGAGAAACCAAAACCGAAAGATGAGTCAATTCTGTAGTCACAAATCAAAAATATTCTTAACGATGTAACAAGCTTCTCAGGCCAAAATGTTCCAAAAATAGAGGAAAGGAGATTTATCCAGAAAATAGAGGAATAAATTTATTTCTGTTGCAATGCTTTTTCAACAAAATAGATAAATTGTTCACCAAATAGTTGAATTTTCGCAGAAATAAATGAGTTTTTAACAAAGATCGATAGTATTTTATTCTGATCAAAAAAATCAAGAAATGAAAAAATTTTTAAAGCTTTTTATCAATATTATCATCGTTTGTGTTTGTTTTTCGGGGTGTGCCACGCCGCATCATTAACAAATGGTTTTCACGGAGATGGTTACTTTTTTCAGGCTGTGACTTTCGCAATTTGATAGAAATAAATAACAGACAGAAATTAATTGCTTGCTTATTTAAATTAAAAAAAATAAATTTATAGTGTAAAATTCGAGCTTTTGCACTTGCGCTCTCATGCCCCAGGAACCTTCATTTCGCAGCGAACATGCAATGCATAGTATATCAAACAAACAAAATTTTCATTTTAAATCACTGACAGTTAAATTCGACCAAAAAGATGAATTTTCCACAAAGAATTTGAATTTTAAATTCGAAAATATAAATTTCTAGAAAAAAGTTAATTTTTAAACAGATATTTGAATTTTGTATTATTTTAACCAAATTGATTAATTTTCAAGTCAAAAAGATGCATTTTCTGAAAAAACAATCAACGTTTCTAATAAAAAATATGAATTTTCAACAAGAAAGTTATTCTTTAACAAAACAGTTTAATTCTCAAGCTACAAGACGAACTTTCTACAAAAAAATGTAATTTCCAATGAAAAAATTCATTTTCAACACAGTAGGGGAGAGTGAAGCTATTCGATCACGGGACTATGGCGATAACTGGGCATTTCTTTGGATTAAACCTTTGTTTCTACATATATTCGCAACATAACCTCAATCGAAAAGCTGTCAAAATCGTTACACAGAAAATTGTCGGAGAAAGTTTGTTACAAGTAAAGAGTGTCACTTGAATGAAAAAATTAATTTGTTACGTAAGTTGACGTACGCCTTAATATTCTAAACTAACCTCTTTGCGAAAAATTTTGGTTTAATTTTTTAGCGCATCAACCTACAGTCGTTTCATTTTATTGAATATTTCAAGTTTATTTTCATCTCAGAAAAATCACATAAATCATCAAATTGTTTGATCTTCAAAAATATACAAATGCCAAGAAATTTGTTTCTTAATTAATAAATATGATGTTTTGTGTAAAGATTTTTGATTAGATTTGCATTAATACTGAATTTAGTTTATTAATTAAAACGTATTTTGAAAAGCTTCGCATGGGGTTGTTAAGTAATTTTCGTTTAAGTTTTCGCCCTTAATCGCAATTCTCAGTAAAGTCTGAATTTTTGGCAAAAGGCCTATTACTGCGATTCCCGCCTTGTTAACTACATTTTAATTACGTTTTTTACATCTATTGATCGAATTAGAACCATTGGATGGGTTACTTCGATTAAATGAGATGTCGGAGTAAGTATCAATATTATTCATGAAGACTGAAATAAAAATCTTTATCAACCATGTATACTGCAGATGGAAGTTTGCTCTTTTATTTTACTACAAATAAATAAGAACATTTGACAAATTTCTGTAGAAAAAAAGTGGTTTGGAAGTAAGTGGTAGAAGTAGCCCCACTCTCTCCCAGTTGAATTTTTTACCATAAAGGATTACTTTGTAACCAAATTGTTGAAATTTCAAAAGTCTACTTTTTAACCAAGAAGAATGAACTTTCAACCAAAAATAGTTGGGATCTTGTCATTGGGTTCTATTAATTCAGTTTGCACTTAAGGGGAAACCGAGAAAAAAGGGTGAAGAGGGGAAACACTGTGAAGTTTGAAGCCTGCATTAAATAGATACGAATTTTGATTCAGCTTTATTAATTTTAAAATATGTAATAAAATACGTAAAACAGTATATCAGATTAAAGTATGATAATAACTGTGATTCTAGAAACCAAAATTTTGAAAATCGAATGAATCAAAATTTAAAAAAAAAAGTTCTATTTTTAAAAAATTATTTCTTTCTTGCTTACTTGGTAAAATACTTTAAATAACTCAGGATTCTGCACTAAAAAGAATAAGCACAAAAAAACAATGAGAATAAGGAATGAAAATCTATGTACTGATAAAAATACATTTTTATTTAAATTTAAACACGAGAATTTTTCAAATCTGTTTTTGATTTATTTTTCAAATATTTGATCATCTGGAACTTTTTTCTGGTATTTTTTTATCAGTAGAAAGTACTAAAGTGTTAAACAGATTTTTTGAAGCAAGCTAAACAAAAATTTTAAACAATAAAGTGATTATTACTTTCCTTATAACAGAAACATATAAAACCCCCGCATATAAAACTTTATTATCGTTTTTAAATGACGGAAGGTTCGTTCTTTTTCGGATTCGTTGGGCAGCGAAGCTCCCGAAGAATGGGAATGGACCATAAATTTCGATTTCCATTGGGCGGTAGACTATTCGATTCTACTCAGCGATCTATATTCGCTCGGCGTGGGTTAGAGTAGTATGTAACGTTAGAAAATCGCACGTGTGTTCTTTCCGTATCCGAAGAATTCTAGTGTTCCTGGATTCTTTCCTTTTTTCCAGCTTTTTTTGCCGTTTTTTCTGCCGTGTGCACCTTTTTCCGTCGGCTTGCATTCCACCCAAATACCATTTCCTTTTACATCCCTTAGGAGCACCGTATCTTCTTTTCTTTCCACGTTGCACTATGGCTAGACTCACCTGGTATACATATTCGCGAAGAAATCGCGAAAGTCTGATAGGTGCCTCTCTGGTCTCATAGATTCTTCTTTTAGACGTTATTCTCTATTCTAGATCCCGAGTTAAAATAGCGAAATATAAATCTAAGATTCGATAAACTTTATTGCAGATTGGCGTTGAGCTTTTGATGCACGGTTGGATATGTGTTGCGAGGGGAAAACTTTTATGGGCATTGGTTGGACAAATATTGTTGTAAAAAATGTGGTAGTAAACTATAAAGCTTTGTCAGTCTCTGTCAATGTTACTTTTTTGTTGATAATCCTCTGCGATATTGCAATTTTGATCTCATTACATTTTTTATTTGGCCATAAATAATTCCATAAATTTTAGTAAGGGCTTAGTTATTCGAAAGCACCAAAGTTGACCTGGAGAACTTGTGATCGGTAAGTCGCATTTTATTGCTTTCGTACATTTTTCAGAGAGAAAGCAGATGAGAAGGTTAGAAGGGCAGAGAAAGCGAATAAAATAACTTTAATATCGTAGAAAGAAAAATGGAGTTTCCCCTAGGAGATAACAGCTTTTTCTTCCTAAAATAGATTAAGGCGAGAATATACAGTGAAATATGTTCCAGAATACAGTGATCTACAACAAAACCAGAGAAATAGTTAAATAAATTGTAAAAAATTGGTTGAATGTAAACTTCTTTTATTGTCTAAAATTATTTCAATTAAGGACTACTTACAGTTTTTCACTCTATGCAACAGGTTAACTGGCTGTCCTTGGACCGAGAAAATCAGTACAAGAGAGGGAATTTATTTTTTTAATGGAATTTAAAAAAAAAATGTAGAAAAATCTGACCAACTTTTCGCATGGCAGTCACTTGATATAATTCAAAATTATGCAATTTTTAATAACGTCGGTTTAAAATTCTTTTCAATATGAAAAGTTAACATTACAGCATTTTTGAGTATGAAAGTATTCAGTTTGACGTGCAATCATTACAAATGAACAATCTTAAACATATTTACAATTAAATGATTTTCAAAAAGTAATGTTAAACATTGCAATTACAGTCGAACTTGGATTTAAGCCAGGTTTCGTTTCTAATCTTCAGCTAAAAATCCAGGCCCCACGGCTCCTCTAATCCGAAACCGTCACGGGGCGTCTGTTCTCGAAAGGATCCAGTCCAGTGTCATCTTATCCAAGTTCGACTGTATTCCAAACTAAACGGTTTCAAATTTTAATAATGTATTGTGTACCTAGGAGTGAAAAAGTATTTTTATCTGAGCCTGAGTTTGCAAAACTTACTCTCGGATAAAAATACGTTTCACTTCTTGGTGCACACGATACTTTATGCAACAAAGGGTTGATGAAAAAGTTAAGCTTTTCCGATATTTGAGGTTAGGTGGACGTGCTCATAATTGTATTTTGCAACAAGCCGCGCATGCGCATTCGCTGTTCAGTTCTCCTGCTGTATAAATGGCCACTTTCAGAACTCAAAAGACGTCGATAAAAAGCGTACATCATGCTTGCGATAGATAAAATAATCTATGTATCGCAGGCTTGATTTACGCATTTTCATTAGCGTTATTTCAGTTCTGAAAGTAGATTTTTATTCAAAAGCAGGACTGAAAAGCTAATGCGCAGGCGCGGCTTGGTGCGGAGTGCAATAATAGTTCTTCTCGTATGCACCTTCGCTGTCGCCGCTGTACGATCGACCCTTGATTATGAACAATGGGTCAAGCATGGCTAATGGCCCCTCTGCCATGCTTCGCCCACGGCCCAACGTGATTTCGTTTGAATTCTCTTGTATCCACCGTTGACTCACCGTTGATAGTTATTTTGGGTGTTGGAAAAATTTGAATTTGGAAAATGTTCTTGTGGAATACGTGCTTAACTACCTGGTCCACGATCCTGTCCATCCGGGCAGTCGACTCAACATTTGTAATTGTTTCGGTTCTTGACAAAATTTGAATTTCAAAAAAAGTTCTCGTAGATGACGTTTTAAATGACCTGGTGCACGATCCGGTGAACCCGGGTCATCGACTCACCATTGGTACTTATTTTGGGTGTTGAAAAATTTTTAATTTGGAAAAACTTCTTGTAAAATACGTGTTTGACTACCTAGTAGACGATCCTGTCCATCCGGGTCGTCAACTTACCGTGTGTAAGTTTTTTTTGGTTATTCACAAAGTTAGAATTTCAAAAAAGTTCTCGCAGATGACGTTTTAAATGGCCTGGTGCACGATCCGGCGCACCTGGGTCGTCGACTCACCATTGGCAGTTATTTTGGGAGTTGGAAAAATGTGAAATTAGAAAAAGTTCTTGTAGAATACGTGTTTACCTACCTGGCGGACGATCTGGTGTATCCGGGTAGTGGACTTACCATTTACAGACGTTACGGTTATTGACAAAGGTATTTCCAAGATATTTTCCATGCTGGAGCTATGCACACTTTTTTCACATTGAAACTTTTCCCCGCGGGTTCCATCAGCTAAAGAAATTATGTCTAAAGAACTCGGTCTAAAGAAATTATGAAACTCATGAACTCATGAAAATTGCCATTGTTGCGCATTTTCTAATAATTGTAGTGTAAGTAAGTTTGGAAACGCCTACTTTTCACACCTCTAATCACGACATTTTAGGATGGGTTTTAATTTCAAAAAGTTAATATGGAAGCCATTTTAGAATTTAAAAACATTTGTCTTTTCGGCTGTCGCTACTGAAAATGCTTTCAATCTTATTTTTGTACTGCTCCTTTAGAAATGTTTTCAGCTTGGAAATTTCCCCTTTATTATGTGGCGGATTACCATTTGCCATAAACGCGTTCGCAGAGCTTTGGTTAAGGAGTTAGGAAAGAGATTCTTACATTGTAGAGCAGGTGAAGGTAAGTACACTTAGGGTATATCAAGGATGCATGAAATTTTCCCTACATCCAGAATTCTAATCCTCCATTTTAATCGAGAATGCTGAAACGAGGTGAAAGTTCTATCACCTCACTTAATATTTTATAATCTTTGGAAACGCAGTCATTTCTAATTTTTAAATCCAAATACGTTGAGAACATTTTCACGTTCGATCGATCACAGCGAGAAAGGAGAGGGTGGGATTATAGCAACTGGCTGGTATTTAGAAAGGTCGAACCGAAAAAGGTCAATTATTGTTCCGCGGGGCTATGAAACTGAGCATCGTGGAAACGGATGCACTCGCGTTGCATTTGCCCTGGATGGAATTTTTATTCACTCCTAAGACCGCCTTTCTTGCCATTGCGCCACATTGTTGCGGTAAATCACGATCTGAAAACAAAGGAATAGATTTGACAATAGCTTTTGTTGACGAAATGCTCAAAGGTGCCTTTTTATACTCTAAATTTTAACTTCATTCTTTCACCAAGAAATAATAAAAAATATTCTCATGGCGACAGTTATATTTTTGTCTTTCGGAGTCTAGAAGATTTGGGTCAACTCAATTTCTTGTTGGCTCGCAGAGAAAGAAAAAACTCGACCGCGCAATTTTCGGATAGTCTATTATACATTTATTACAGTTGGAGTAAAATGTAATATCAGATTAATTGAGGAATTATACGAAACCTCTATTTATAAACTACTCGCGGTGAATCAGTGATGAATCGTGAAATGTCGGACATTGACCGTGTCTCGACTGGCGACATTATACGGTGGATTTCACCGGTGCCTCACGGCGAAGGTATGATATCAACCAATAGGCATTATTCGCACTTTCGTCTATCTCGTATTTTCCATAAGGTTCGCCTTGAATGCAGTCTGCGTAGTACAAGTAGATATATATATATCCTTTTGTCGCGCTCGCTCATACATCCCCTCTACTTTCTATTGACACGTTCATATGAATGTGAACTCCATTCCATTCGTAAAGTTACCTGTTTCACATTGTAAAGTAGTTCTTGTTGTTGCTCTCTCTCTCTTTCTCCCCCCCCCCCTCCTCTATCTCTCAAATAAGTTCATCCGCAGAAGTCGTGCAACATTTGAAATACTTCGCACTCTTAAAAAGTTGGTATGCAATTCATTATACAGAAAATTAAAAATCTATTCTTTTAGACACCTTGTAAAGAGTGACTTAGAATCTGATTTGAATGACAATAGAATCCATTTGAATGAATGCAGAAGTTGAGGTTCACATGAGATATTGTACAACATACTGCTTTTTTTATGTAAGAGAATCTAACAAATTAAAAATGTAAATGAACGTCTAGTTACAAGTATTCCGACATGGGTGTCGAATACTTTGCACCTGTTACGACATCAGGCAATCTGAAATTGGCTCCCACGTCTCACGAATTGTAAACTGTAGAGTCTGGTAATTATCGTTATTGTAAATTCAAGTTGGTAGTATTTCGTCTCCTGGGAAGTCCGATTCCCACGATCGGGCGATATCGATATCTCCTGTGCTTAGCTTCTCGGCAATCGGTGTGAATCGGTTGGATTGGGTTCCTTATTCTAGTCTTCTGACGTACGAATCAGGCCTGTTTGGATCCCCTACAATCTTACATCATGGCTTATACTTCTCTTTTCATTTAACCACTGTTGTCACTTCTTTCTTCTCCTTTTTGTATTGTTGCATTTCAGCCACCTTTTGTTCTTCCTTCTTATCCAGAATCCGGGTCATCCCTACCTACTGTCCGATTTATTTAAAGCAATTTCGTTAGCTTTCGTATTTCTACTTCATCTTACCCTTCCCACGTAATCTTTACTTTTCTCTCTTTACTCTCTATTATATCTTGTTTCAGCTTCTTTCCAATTTTTCAATTTGCTGTATACTAATGTAATTTTATTTCTTTCCACATTCGGTCAATTTTTAATATCTGCCTTTGTTTTAAGCCCTTCTGTTATTCACTCCATTGATGATTTTGCATATATATCCTTCCGTTTTCTCATTCATCTTTTTTATTAAGTTTATTCCGCTTCTCAGTACACCAATTGTAAAAGTTATTTAAATCTCACAAGTAAATACCTGATGAGAAGTTATTAACAATTTTATTTATGTATGCCAATGATTACACGCATGTTAAATTCCGATAATCCTAAACTCGTGTCAATGTGCAAAACAAGCTTCTATTTTCTAATCGGCTTAGCTGTAACTAAGCTTGCCAAATTCATCCCACACACCACGTTTATTGGTCTTTAACAAACCAAGGTAAATATTTGTAATCGTATAATTTTGTACGCACCTCAGGGGTTCAGAGTACTTCATAAAAACGTTTGTAGGTCAAATGGAAGTTGAACTTCTGCATCAACGGGCGCGGAATTTTACATTTTCACTTTAATAGCAGGATCCGCGATATGCTGCAGGGTCCAATGTTGAACTATAGACGGTATAGACATATGCATCATCGTCCTGGCTCACAGTAGACACAGTACAGTGCAACAATGAACGTCGGACAATGCACTGTGCATTTATCTATTACGAAAACGTAAATGATTAATGTTTGAATCAGATACTCTTTTTTCCATGTCCACAAAGTCCATTAGTAGCGTGCGAGCTATTTCTGCGAAATCCGCCATGCTTTCCGAGGATTAAATCTAATCATCGGAGGATTTGAAATGCGCCTAAGCCCTTTAGCACGGCAGACCGCATTCTGGAACATGGCAATAGTGAGCTTCAGGGAATATTGGGGTATTGGAGCATTGGTGCATCGATAATTCGACGATAGGAATACCGGAAACAAACGTCGTGACTCCTTGTTCGACGCATTTACCTATGGCAGATGGCTGTGCACTGTGCATGTTATAATCTCCGATGCAGGCCATGCTAACCACGTAGCCCGTGACGTTAGAGGAGGCCCGAGGGCGCCAATAGAACATCAAGACTGGGTGGGTTATACGAGACAATGAACCTGAAGATAATACCTAGCCGCACCCGTTCCAAACAGCAAAGCAATGCAAGTCGAATATGAGAGGAACGGACGGAGAAACAGCATATACATATAGGAAACTGGGATAGAGATGCGAGAGTACGAAGAAGAGTATGGGGAGTGCGCGAGGGTGGGACAGAGTAGTAGCAACCGTAATCCAGTTTATCAGAGCGAAGTGCATAAGATTATGCTAACCCTCGGGCTAAGCTTCTTCGGATAAACGATATTGCAGGTTATGTTGCCCTATCCCATCATCCAGAAAGTTTAACCATCTTCATAAAAGGGAATTTTAAGAGTGAACCACAAGACTGGTATTTTGACACCTAGACCAAAAGCTAATTACCATCAATTTGTGAAATATGGGACAAAGAGAATGGGAATTAGTGAATAGAATTCAAAAGCTGATAAGAATAAGAGGACATATGTTTTCGCTAGTTTTTGATAGCCACTGAAAATATATCACCGAAACAAAGCGAGGAAATGCGATAAAGGCAAGAGAGTCGTGATGAGACCGCAAGGCAGAGGATTTGATGAGAGGCAGTCGCTTTCAAACGTTTCACTTTGCGTCTTCTAGTAGTGGCATACACCTACTGGGAAATTGTTCCGACGAAATGGAACTACAATTTGTACATTACTATTATTCTCTCCTAGCCACATCTGGTTGAATCAAGCTTGTCAAAGCACTATTCTGGACTCTTTGTCCACTCTCGCCTCTTTTTATACTTTTTTATTTCATTTTCCACTCCAGTCTTGCAATTTCGAACAAAAGCTCGTAAAGGCAAACCGCAGCATCCAATGGTTTTCGATATGTACGAGTTATGCTCTGTTGCAGTACTAATGGCCGCGTGCGAATTTGCTGATGCACGTTTCATCAATGTGTCGCTATTAACAATAATCAGCTCTGAAACCTGTTTGATGAATTTCGACAGTATGGAAGGCTTTTAGTATATTTGTCGGATCCAGCAGAAATTGAATCAAAATCCATTATGGACTAAATTTGAAAAACCTCGAGATTATGACTCTCGTTGTGTTTCTTTTCACGTTATTATATGGTACCTTATTAGTTTTGTTTTAAATATGCAATACGTCATTATTTGATTGCTGTTTGTTTATCAGCTCGAAAAAAGGCAAACATAATTTTTTCTTAAAATGTGTAACAGGGATTGGAACTGTATTTTAAAAGTCACGCGAAAGCCATATAAAGCAATGTATGAAATCCCTTTGTAGACCCATATATCCTTTTCTATTTCCATGAATAAGAATTTGGATCATGTCCTTTAGTAATAAATTTTGTATTTCGTTCAATTCAAACTTTTGCATCCTCACAATAAAGTTCCACAAATATCTTTCTGGTACTTTTGTAACTATCAAGCAGAGAAGAGTTAATAATACGCAAATGATAGTACTCGTCTAGAGAAGATTCCATTCAGGAATTCAATGAATATAGTTCCAAGACGCAGAGTTTACGGATATTAATTCTAAATGCGATGCAGCGCATTCGGCATAAGCTTTCAATTTCAAAATAATTTACATTTGTAATAATTTCCATAAATAATTTTCACATTTTCGAGCTTCTATTCAACATACTTTTTATTCATTTTGATTTTCGTTTAATCTAGTTTCTATTTTTCCGAATTATTATTTTCCATAATATTTATTTATCCGAAATGTCATATTACGTAATTTTCATTATTTCAAATATCTACATGTTCCACTTTTTGAATTTTAATTAGTTACCATTTTTAATAATTTCAATAAGTAAATGAATGTTAGATATGAATCAATTGCTCTTGACTGTTAAAACAGTCCAACTTAGTAATTTGTCAATAAAAATAACTGATCCATATCTAGAATTCAGTTACTGATTGAAATTAGTAAAGCTTTTAGCTAATTAAAATTTAGAGTGTAAATTTTATTGATAAGAATCGTCATATAAAGAATTTCATTTTATCTTAATTACGTATTGAAGAATGGTGCTTTTTCTGTCAGTCAATCAGAATTTTTTCAATTTCGCGCTATTATTTTTATGCTGGATGTGCTTAAATAAAGTAAAATTTCTGTCATACGACGATTCGATGAAGTTCTGGTGGTTATTGGAAATGATGTTTATTGTTCACAAATTTTAGGATTTGTTGCCATAGAAAAAACTGGAGGGTTCGGTAATGTTGCGGCTCATGTAAAAGTTCGTATCTTTTAAAACTGAGACTTCGACAAATAGAACTTATTTTGAGGGTTTGCTTGTTAGTTCGTTGACATCCAAGATAGCGACATAAAAAAAGATCTGCACATTTTTCCTATTTGAATATCGTTAAATCTGTACTATAATGTCAAAGGTGCATCATTAACTAGTAAAATCTTTGAAGTGAGTAGAGGCAGAGAATAGGTTCTGTACAAAAAGTCTCTGTTGGAACTCATACTTTGGGTTCCTTTGGATCAATTTATCATTTAGGTAATTACTTTTAAGCAAGGTAGATTCTTTTTTCTTTCAGTATAAAAAAATCGGTTCTAACAGAAACCCTAGTTTTTTGTGGGATTTTGGTAAAATGAAAATTAGGGCACATATTTGAGAGGCGTGTAAAGTGCAATTTTCGAGGGTAGAGTTGCAAAAATTTTAAAGTATAGTGGAAATGGTAATTCAGAAAAATTAATTATGTCAAATAGTAATTCGGAAAAATGAAAATGATACATTCTTATTCATGAAAATATAATTTACGTGATATGAAAATAAGAAAAAAGGATATAGTAATTCGGAAAAAATAGAACTAGGGTAACTTTCTATTTGGTCATACGAATTTTGATAAAATAAGTATTAGGTGAAGTCGAATTTGGGGAATATGCATATGCCGCTGAGTCAGATTCGTTAATGATGCTTTTCAAAGAAAAATTTAACATGCGAAAGTTTTGAAAATTTGTTGAGAATGAGTTCGTTGCTAAATGATGTTATTCATGATAAAGCTGAAGGATTAGCACGATATTGTGCGTGAGTTGGACGGATCGATGGATCGATCTATCTTCTCCTCGCGCACAATGGACGATAGCGTTGTCAGCGACGTTGTAATTTATGAGTATGTGAAATAATCGATTGTGTAGCAGGTGGATTTCATGTAGTGAGTGTGATTAGATTCGTAAATATTTGACATGAAGTGATTACATTTTAGCAGATCAACTGCTTTCATGACAATTTGCATAATAAAGTATCATTTTATGTGACGAAGGATTATTTATATCTCGGTCCTTCTTTACACATCTACCTTAGTTTTTTATATAACAAAATACAGCAAGAAATCATCAAACATTCTATTTGAAAGATCTCAAGTTTTGAAGGAATAAAATTAAAAATTCATGATATAAAACTGCTTTCAATAAAATAGGATGTTTATTGTCCATTTTTGTTCAAATATGGAAATGAACCAGTTAAAAAAATGTTGCCCGGTTTGATTTTGCAACTCGATCGAGTTTATTTATTTTGTATACCAGGCGCTTACCCGCACCCCTAATTTAAATAGTGGTCGTATTCTTTTGAAATGAGAGCTGCTGATCATGTTTGTCATATGATATTGCCGTGTTCAGGATTCCAGCTTTCATGTAGCATATATCTATTGGCTTTGGATGCAGCAAACTCGAAGCTAGTACCTTTATTATTGTACAAGCCGTACGTGTCAAATTTCTAGGTGCCGATATTCCATAGAGTATTGGCTGTATGTTGGCAACATGTACTTGTGCGGTATAGTACGGCTTCCACGACGAAGCGTAATTAAGCTGTACACGAGATATGTCATATGGCATGTAACTTCGAGTTGCAGAATCGAGTATAATGGAATATAATATAATTGGTTGAATTCCTAAGCAGATTAACTGGAGTTTTATGATTTAAAATAAGGTACCATCAATAACAAAAGCTGCTCTTTTGATGATGATCAAGCATAATGTTAGAAAAAGGATTTATGCAAATATGCTCGTTTGGGTAATTATCATTTAATTGCTTTCTCATAAAGGGAGCTTTGTATTTCGACCTCAGGAGTTCGATTCCTCGAGACGCATCAATAGCCCAAATTAAGAACATTTCATGACCTACCATTAGCTACCAATATCGTTTTTAAAGCTTTTAACCAAATTATTTTTCTTGTTTATAAGAGGATTTGTTTCATATTGGGAATATAAGTGTACTGCATTTGATGTAATTATTCGCGTCTTCGATACGCTAGCATCAATCTATTGTAGAACTTTTGATGACCATTCTTGGTTAATCAATAGCCATACTTGGGAACTTAAAAGAAAGTTAGTTACATTGCTTTCATGAAGAATACTTTGGTTTTAATTTGGAATACAACACTAACGTAAGATACAAGGTTGTTCATTGTGACAAGACACATCAATTGATATTTTGGTGGGATCTCTGATTTTCTGAAAATAAGATTTTCGGTAAGACAGAACCATTAGATTGAAAAACATTGAAAGTATCAATTTTTTCTTCTTTTTTTATGAAAAAACTTCCCTCTATGAGAAAGCAAATTTATTTGATTTCTATGAAAAAGCAATATGCGCATAAAATGAGCGCAAATAAATACATCCATAGTTAATACATACATAGTACTTCGCAGCAGTTTTTCCGCTTAGGATAATTTGAGTTGATAGTTCGCAATTCAAGTTCTCTTGACACGCACTCGTGTACTTATCGGTGAATTCTCGATGCAGCTCTGTCTTTAATTAGTTTAATCACTGGACAACTTTAGCTACTTAGTGCCTTAGGGGAAATTGTACCTACACTTCAAGGTCTTCACCCTCTGGCTTCACATTCATCCCTCGTTTCGTGTCTTGTCGAGTTCAGCCGAGTATTAGCCACGTTGATAAATCAAAACTTAGATCCTAAGTTAGTTCTGGTTCCGTTCCATTCCGTTAATTCCAGTACCATCGTATATCTGCATCTGCTGGTTGGAGAAACCGACATGTTTTGCTTCATTGAGAAACTGGAAAAGAGAACAGAGGGTGTTATCAATTCAGGATAATTAAAATTGAAAGAATTTATGGGCTTCTGTTAATTAGTTTGATTAAAATTGTTTAGTCACATGTTCATCCTTTTTGAACATTTAGATTTAGAAAACCCATCCTTGCTAAGTATCTCCTACCGAGTAAAGCCGAATGTTAATCCTTATAGAAGCGCTCTCATTTGCTTGGGATTTTGTCCCTAGAAGAGGAAAACTGCAGAAAAACTCTCCAGACCGGATCCGGCTATCAATAGTCAAACCTCCTCTTGATTATGTTTAACACAGTAGAAAACATCACAAACCGAAAATCACGAACGGCCACACATCCGAGGGCTAACTGCGCAACTCAGAGTCACTGCGCAGCTACTGTCGTCTAGTCACCCTGATATTTGACCTTATAATAATCCAGAATGCTGATTCAGATTTGAATATATCATATATAATGATCAGAGATTCGATTCGCCGCATTCCACTTCCATCCATGATTCTATATTTTACCAAAGCTCGAAATCCAATTATTTCCCACGACACTTCCCTTTTTTTTCTATTTATTCCGGCTCTCTCTGTCTCTCTTTCTCAAAATAATAACAAGGGGAGGGAAGTTCATGAGGACTAGGACAACTTTCGGGATTGGAGTGACCCTATCGGATGCACAATTTCAACCGTGTATTACAACGCATACACGTCGCGCTTGCCTGTATATTTTACACGTAACATATGCGTTTGGAAAGTTTGCTGATTACTTGCTGACTCACGAAGCTTGCGCCAATTGCAAGCTAGTTAGCGCGGTTTTGCGGTTGGGTACAGTGATGACTATTAGCAGTGGTCTGGATTGATCAATAAATGTGATTCATTATATAATTATTAGTATAATTAAAAAAAAATTGATATATAATTTCTAGGAGACAAAGCCCTCCATCGGCGCCAACGCCCTAATCTACGGTTTTTATGATTATCTTTTTGATGACACATATTAAGATGTGAGTTATTATTTCGAAATTGATTTTCTAAATTTAATTTCTATACAGTAAAATATTTCATATTCATGCGAAATTATATTTCAAATAATACAACCTTGTTGTAAAATTGCTTATCATATACCATATTCATTTAATAAATTTTTACATAAAAATTCAAAGCAGAGAAAATTAAATCAATCATGCATGTTACAGTTTCACACTTGCAGTTTTCTCGTTTTAGAAAAAATAGTTTTTTTGAGACATTAACAAATGTGCTGAAATATAAATGATCCCGCTGCTCTTCTGTGTTTAACTTTATTTATTTGTTAACTGTTAATGTGCATAAACCATTGCAGTTATTAAAATAAATTTGGTTTCTAAGGTTCACCACGGGGGCGCGGTAAAATCTTGAAGTATTAACGTTTATTGGAAGAAAGAAAAGAGCATATTTAATTTGCATAATTATTTTTCTGCAAATGTATATATTTTTTTAAATAAGCATCGAGTCCATTACAAATGTGAGAGTTAGGTGCACTTTAAAAATGTAATATTTGAGTTTTTAACCAAGCGAAAATTTCAATTTCAAATAAATAACAATTCTATTGAACATAGGTAGACAAAATTTCAATACAATACTTGAATCCTTTGCCACAACAGATTTTTTTCAACCAAGCAGATGCATTTTTAACCAATAAAAGATTAAATTTCTGCTAATGGAGATAAATTTTCAAATGAAAAGGTCAAAAAGGCGAACTTTCTGCAATGTAATTAAATTTTAAATCAAATAGTTCAAGTTTCAAGCCAAAAGGTTAATTTTTCAGCCAGAATATTCTTTTTTACCGAAAAATACGAATTATCAAAAAAATATGCTGAGAAGATTAATTTTTTTAACTACAAAGACGAATTTTTAACATATTGCATAATTTTGTAACGAAATAGTTGAATATATCATGTGAAAAATATCAACTTTTTAGAAAAAATGGATTAGTTAAATTTTCATTTAAAAAAATTAATTTGCAATAAAATATTTAAATATTCAACCGAAACAGATTAATTTACAACAAAAAAATAGATTTTCTACCAATAGAAAAACAAATTTTCAATCAAATACATAAATTTCTAATTGAACAGTAGAATTTGCAACTTAATGAGATAAATTTTCTATCGAACATCCGATAGTTAAGTCTTAAGTAAAGAAAAATTAATTTTCAAACAAAAGGATGAATTTTCAATGAAAAACTTAAAAGTTGATACACGAAAAAGTTTGGTTGCAGGCAACCAAAGACAAAGGTGTATAAATCATAGATAATTTGGAAAACAGTGAAATTTGTCATATCGGGTAATCTAGCACATCGTGTTGTTTGGTACAGATGTTAGTTTGGTATATTATATATTGGTTAATGTGGAACATGGGAAAATATGGCACAAGGCTTAGAATACTGAAACGATTGCGTGGCTGTGACCGTTATGCGGTAACGCCGAACATAGGGTAATATGGCACCTAAGGCAATATGGCACATGTGGTAATATGGTATATAGGGTAATATGGCACATAATAATATAATGCGGCTAGCCTCGATTAAGTTCAACCCAAAAGTACTTGCACATCCAGTATCTCTTTTGTATATGTTTCGGGGATGTCCCCGGTTATTTGGAGTCAAGAATTTAAAAAATTGTACTACGCGTTAATGAGAAAAATATTTTTTTGCTTGTTAGCTATTAAAAATCTCAGTTTTTCTCGAAAACGACGCAAAATATGAACAGCAGTTCATGATTAAAAATTGTTTCCCTTCGTAAAATCTTTCAAATTATACCCTTGCCAGATGTTTATCTTGTGCAATTGAAAAAATTTTTCCAAAAAGATAGAAAAAATCAATACAAATCAACCAAAATAGCATTTAGTTTAAAGAACTTGAACATATTATTCGTAAAAACGTCTGTTTTTAGTACATTCAATTTGTAAAGAACATATTCCATGAGATTATTAGGCTTCCTGAGCTTTACAGTAAGGAAAAATTTGTTTTTATCTCTAAAATTGAAGAAATTTAATTTTTACTGATTTAAAACATCATTTTTCTTGAAAACTAAGTAAAATATGAATAGCAATTCACAGTTCAAAATTGTTCCCTTTCCTGAAATGTATGAAAATTTACCTTCACCAGATGTATATCTGGGTATTTTAACAATTTTGAACACTTAACTGCTATTTATATTTTGCTTCGATTTCGAGGAAAATGAGATTTTGTATAACGAAAAATGATATATCTATAATTTTAGAGATAAAGTCAAATTCTTCTTTACTTCGAAGCTCAGGAACCTTAATAATCTCATGGAACATATTGTTCACATAGTCCGTGAACTAAAAACGGACGTTTAAAAAAAATATGTTAAAGTTCTTTAAACTAGATGCTATGATTGAATTTGTTTTTTGTTTTAGAAGTTTTTTTGTTAAAATACACAAGATAAACATTTTGCAAAAGGACCATGTTTATAGATATCAGGTAGGGGAACAATTTTGAACTATAAATTGCTATTCATATTTTGCTTAGTTTTCCAGAGAAATAAGATTTTGAATGGTTAAAAATTATATTTCTTCAATTTTAGCGATAAAACCCAATTTTTCTTAAAATCAATTAACAAAAATCAATTTCTTGAAACTAAATCCTATTTTAGTTGATTTTGCTATTCATATGTCGCATCGTTTTCGAGAAAAATGAGATTTTTAATAGCTAAAAATAAAAACAAAATTTCTTAAAAACGCGTGGACGATTTTTTTTTTCGGCCTAGAATAACCGGGAGGCATCCCTGGTACAATTGAAAAATAGGATGCGCAGGAACTTTTGGGTTAAACTCCATCGAGGCTAGCCGTGTTGACAGATGGCGTCATTCTTGAACAAGTGATGGGGGTGGTGGCGAGATCTTTATGTAATATCGAGAGAAATATAATGGGTGGGGGGGGGGGGTAGTCAAATGCAGTCAAAAGCTGGACGGAGGAGCATATAATAACGTTCTGGGTGGGAATTCGCACTTGATGGTGCAAAAAGCAGGACGAGGATTACTTTGCCTGCAAACTGGTATACATGGACCAGAGAGATTGTGGGTGTAACAGCGATTTAGGTCTGTCTCTAGGGATCGTAAAGGCCGAGTGCCCAGTGCAGACGACGTGCAGCAGCAGAGCTGGATTCTTGCAATATCGGAGAACTCGTAAACCCTTTACAGCCCACCAAGACCCTGGATAAATTATGTGGTCGACCGCATTCGAAGGTGAGACTGCTTACGTGCGAAATTAAGTGACTGGAGCCTCTATAAGCGAAACTTCATACGCGAATTAGCTTGTAGGACAGGGGAAATTAAGTGTTGAGAAAACTACTCCCTTGAGTGAGACTTTGAAGCGTTGAGCTTACAATCTTTTTAGTTCCCAGTACCTTCTTACTTCTTATTACCTTTGGAAAGTTGAGTCATTTACTTTCCAGTAGTTTAGAAAGACTTCATCCCAGCAAATTGCAGAACGTTTTTTTCCTACTCTCCTTATTTTAAAACACAAGCCTCGGATCAAGCAATTCACTAGTCTGCTACTCAGTTTCCATTTTACTCACTTTTTAAACCTTTTAAATTGAAATTCAAAATCTTGAAAATACTACAATTTTATATTGAGAACATTGTAAGTTAAATAATTTTCCTTCAAAGTTTATTGTCAGATGAATTTATGTTAATAGTGGTCATAATTGAACAATTTGTAATTGGGTGAATCCTTGATCGATTTGTAACATTTATTTAAATCACAGACGTTATTATTTGAAGTCGTTTCAAATAGAATAATTTCAATTATGGATGTCTCGAAGGCAGAAAAATCTGGCTATTCTCATGCTACCACCGTTCCTTTTAATTCTTACTTAAATTATAGATATTTCAATCCATGCGTTTAAAATATTCAGAACTCAGGGCTCACCAATTTTTCCAGGTGTTGGCTGACCCGACAAGTGCTTGGCTGACAGAAAGTGTTTAAGTCATTTTCTTGTTCGGTTTCCAGGAATCCTGCGAATGGTTACGGTGGCTTCGGTTAGTCTTTTCAGTTCACATCAAGTTTCAATTAATTGTTTAATTTGTAAAATGAATTAAGTTTATCTCGAAATGAAATCTCAAATTAAACTTTTAAAAAGGAGGAACAGTTTGTAGAATGTTTAATGAAAATTCATAATGACCCTATCGAAAAATCTGACGTGGGATACGCCGAAAACTATGCAGGAAACGAGGTCGGAAACGGCACCGGAAACGACGCCGGAAACAAGGTCGGACTTTGGGATCGAGTACGACGTCGTTTCCGGCTTCGTTAACGACTTCGGTTCCGGTGTGATTTTTTTAAATATGTACTTATAATTATGATATACTGAAAAAAGATTACCTGTGAGAAATGAATTTTACTTGGCTGAAGTAAGTGAAACATTAATGGAAAAAATTATATATTTCAGGCAAAGAAATTTCAATAGGATTACGTTAACGTTGTTCGATTTAAAAGTATGATCTATTGCTTGTAGGGGAATATTTCTTTGAATGAAAAAAATGTGCATTGATAGAAAGAAATATATTTTAAAGTCAAGCAAATATTTTATAGGCTCAAAAAACTATTTCCCTCCATCAAATTTTGAAATATTTTAAGCAAAAGAATATTCCACTGATTAAAAAAATATTTCTTTGAAAAACATGGATATTGAATCTTAAATCTAAAGAAATATTCAAATGAAAAAAATTGCGCCAAATTAATAAATGTTTGAAGAAATAATTACTTTGCTTGAAAAAATGTTTCTTTGTTATGAATAATTTAATTATAGCATGGAAAAATTGTTGATTCAAATACGTCCGAATCAATTCACTAAATGGAACTCTTTCAATCAAGTATATATTTCTTTGAACGATTATTCGATTCTTTGAATTGATTCGGACGCATTTAAATCAATAATTTCTCCATACTTAAATCAAGAATTTAGTTTTATTTAAATCGAAGAAATAATAATTTAATCCAAAATAATATTATTAAATTAAAAGTATCTTTATCTGTTACAAAGAGTTCCTGCATTTATACCAATGAAACATTTCTTTAGATCAACAAGATATTGTGTTTAGATAAATATCTATTTATTTAGTTGAAGAAAATATTTTATTTGATTACCAGAATTAAATATTCATAACAAATAAGCATTTATTTCCAACGAAGTAATTATGTTTGTAAATCAAACATTTATTAATTTGGCGTAATTTTTTTCAATTGAACATTTCAGTAATATGTTGTTAAATTCAATATCCATGTTTTTTATTTGAAGAAATATTTCTTTGATGTTTATGGTATGTGTTAAATATGGCTTTCCGCCTTAAACTTTCTATGTTGCGGGAGCATCGTGGTTATCGCTGTGGACTTCACCCTCACCGGACACGAGTTCCATTCCTGCCTAAGGTGGATTTTTCATCGAATTTTTCTGTTTCAGCTTCATCAAGATTTTAAACTATCTGATTTGTTTTAATTAAATATGTACAATAATAACAATTTTAATTATAATTTAAGTTGAAAAATGCAGTTGTTCATTTAATAAAATATTATTAGAATTGAAGTACGAACTACTTTATTACACTCGCGCATTGTTCAGGTCCAAGAAAAATTTTTTTTATTCATTGGAATATTTTTTTTTGCTTCAAATGTTTAAAAATTTGATGTGGGGAAATAGTGTTTTAGGCCTATAAAATATTTGCTTGATTTTAAAAAATATTTCTTTGTATCAATTCTATTGAGTTCTATGTTTTATTTACTTCGGCCAAGTAAAATTCACTTAGTAGAAGTAATCTTTTTTCAGTATACCATAGTTATAAGTACATATTAAAAAAAGAATCACATCGGAACCGAAGTCGGAAACAACGCCGGAAATGATGTCGTACTCTATACCAAATTCCGATCTAGTTTTCGGCGTCGTTTTCTACCTCGTTTCCTGCGTAGTTTTGGTCGTCGTTACCGATGTCGTATCCTACGTCCGATTTTTCGATAGAGAATAAATAAGAAAGAAGACAACATTCCTTTTTTCATTTACTTTTCTCTCCTTTATTTTGTGCACACATTAAATAAAAAATAAAAAGTATTTATCTAAGTTTGTTAAAATCTTTTTTGTTTTGTTTTTCAATTACAAAATTTAAATACTTATGCACTTATAAAAATAATTGCAGTTTTTGAAATGTATTTATATTCGTAATTTATACATGACTGTGTCAGCTTACTTTAGTGATTCAATTTAAAGTGAAATTGTAAAGTATAGTAAGAAATTATAACAAAAACAAAACCAAGAAAAAATATTTATTTTAGTCAAGTCTAAAACATTTCAAACGAATATTTTTACCAATAAAAATTTAAATTCTACTTTTTGATCTGAAGGCTCTTTAAGAAAAAACTAAAGCTTTCATTATAGCTGAAATTAAAAGTTTAAAAAGCGTTCTTCTATGATAAAAGTAAACTTTATCTTTCATCTTCATTTTTGAAGGTTAAATATTTATTTTATCAAGAAATGACTGCGTTTGTCAAAAAGGACATTAAAAACCTATCGAAATTGTAGCAAACAACATTTTCTGATTGATATTGAAGAAGTTAAATATTGCCAAAACGTATGTATTCAAAAATCACTCGTCACTTATTTTTAAAATTGACAAATGAAAACCCCACTTCTTAACCTCAAAGTAGTCTTTTGAGATAATAAAAAGGAAAAATATTCCTTTTTTTAAGAAAAGACAATTTCGAAACTGTACCGGACGACAATTTTTTATCGCTCTTAGAAAACTTAAAAATCACCCTAATAGACAATATCCACGAAAATACCAAATTGACCCCCTCCCCCTCCTAACCCTCGGTAAGTATTTATCCAAATTACACCATTCATCGAAGCCACTTAATTCGTGTGTGTATTTTTAAATATAATTCGCTTGTTAAATTAAAAAATATCAGAAATTGAAGTATCTCATGTAAAACTTACATTGTGACTTTTATATCTACGTACGATATACCTACTTTGGAAGCTTCAACTAAAATTATTTAGTCTCTTACAAAGGTTGTTGAATTCTATAGGTTTGGGAATTGAGAATGAAACAAACAGGGAAAATAAAAATTATGAAAAATTTCGTTCGGTTCTTGTGTGACCAGGAGGCCTAGTATTAATTGCGTCCCCATTGGAGCTTCTGGAAACGCGTTAATTAAGCCCGTGCTCCATCTACGTCCTGGATTCCCATGTGCCTCGTTTGTCGCTAGAATCTGCATTCACTGTCCTTCCCCCCTCCTTTGACGCTCCAACAACCCTTGCCCTTTGCCCTTCGAATTTATTTTCCTAGTTATTTTCTAGCCGAACTTTCCCTCCACAAGGGATGTTTTTTTCCATTAACAGAATAATAGAAAATTACATTTTAATAGTAGCAAATCTTATAAAGTATTCTCTTTATATTAATTATGTTTTTCTTCATGTTTCAGGTAAGCATATACACTCTTCTCTAAGCTTAGTGACCCTAGAAGTTCATCCATTATGTAAGTTAATGAATGTTTAAAAATGTTATCTCTAGTAGTTTATTTACTACTCACGGAAAGATCAATAGAGAGATAGCCAGGCGTATAAACGAGGGTAGGAAGGTTATCGGCAGTGTAGCAACCAATACCAGAAAGAAAAATATAACAAATGTATCAAGCATCAAGCAGATTACCAAGAAAATTATAAAAGTACAATTAACGAGGGGACATACAATTCCTGCACAAATTCTGCGGTAAAACGCTAATTGACAAAGTTAGCAATGAGATGATTCTTAAGAAAAATATTTAGGTCAAGTCAATGTTAGTGTACCCAGATGCAGACTGAAAAAAGAATGGTTGAAATGTTTGATCGAGACCCTATTTCGAAAAGATATAAAAATCCTTAGAAAGGGGTTTGGCTTAATGGTGTAATAATATAATAATAATAATAATAATAATAATAATAATAATAATAATAACTATGAGCCTCGGTGGCTCAGTGGTTAGATGCTCGGACTTCACCTCAGAGGTCCGGGGTTCGATCCCTGAGCCGGTAC
>JAAAKG020156554.1:0-30196 GCA_010014905.2 Druon quercuslanigerum | reverse complement strand
GGGTGTGGGAGGTGTGTTAAGGAATAGGAAGAGGGTGAATGAAAAATGTAAACCCTTTAGGGGACACATTAGAAGCTTTCCAAGAAATAATGTAACAAATATCGAGACGAATATACTATGTTTTTCATTTAACTTATAGAGAAATCTGAAGTGCCAGCAACCAATTTTTTGCATATTGGCTTAAAATAGAGACATCATGGGTTTTTTGTAAAGTTTACCGAATTTTCTGCAAAGATTACAGAATGTTAAGTAAATTTACCAATTTGCAGATACTTTCTATAAAATTTACAGACTTTTCCATTAGAGTTTAAAAAATTTAATCGGACAGGAAAGTGCAGTAAATGTTACAGAAAATATCTGTGAATTTTAAACACTGATAAACATTCTGTAAATTCAGAAGAAAATTCGGTAATCTTAACAAAAAAGCTAAATTGTTCATATTTAAGCCGAAAATCCTTTAAAGTTTAGTATTCTTTTTTCTGCTTGTAAGGAAACGCGTTAGTAATTTAAAAATCTTATTCGTGTCATGAACTTGCATCATCCAGAATCATCATCATATTTGGTCATCCTCAAGTATATATTTTAATTTTACAGCGCATTTATTTTTTGGCATTAGTAATAATTTAGGTTATATTCCAAACATTGAATAGTAGTGAAAATGTAAAAAAATATGTTTATTGAATGTAGCTAAGGCTTCTAAAAACAAGATTTCATTGTTTTTCAAGGGATATAAAGAACGTGATGTTTTAAAGCCTTTGAAAATACAGTTTAAATGCTTTTTACCGATTGAAGCCTTGGCAGAGATAACGTTTGATAAATAAAAATCTGTTTTTCTAAAAATTTTGTTTAAACTCTTCACATAATGTTGATTTAATTTTATATTTAACGCAGTTTTTTCAGTAATTATGACTTAAAATAAAAAATCCTTGGGCACATATTTCTTTATATACCGCATATGAACATGGTTTTGATAAATATTTTTGTTTATTCAAGTTTATCTTGATACCAATGCCTCAATTTGATTGCCAACCTTTTTTTATATATGAAAATATTCTTAACGATTTTAAGATGAATTGATGAAAATGAAAATTTTGACTTGTTTTTTAATGATTTTTGACGTGTGGATTTATAGCCGAAAAAATCGATCAAGTTTCAACGACACTTAGGCATAATAACAAAAAACATTTAAATTAGGCATATTTAAATCGTATTTAAACGATTCGTCTCAAAAATTCAGGATAAATTGACTATATAAAGCTTTAATTTAATTTTTTATGAAATTATAATTTATGAATTATTTCAGTCGATCTGCAGCTTATGCAATATTCTAACGATTCTGGGACTAAGTCGTGCAAAATTTTGATTAATTAATTATTTTTCAAGATTTCTATATTATTTTTCTAGACGAGCTGGAGCTTACATTTTCAAACAGTTTTTTATAATTTTATTTATCAAGAAAAAAGTCTTATACAAAAAATGACAAAGAAATTCCGTTAAGTAAAAAGTGTGAAGAATTACAGAAATTTTGAGAATGTATTAGGGCTTTTCTTTTTTCTCTTTTAATAAATTCTAAACAATTCTGTAATATTAATAATCTGCAAAAAGAATATATTTTAATTTCTTTTTAAAATATTTGAAATATTATATATTTTCTTTAAAAATAAATAATAATTTTGAGTAGACAGCATTTGCAATTTATATATATATGCAGATAAGAATGAATATTAATTGAAAACGTTCAAAATCACGTAATGTTTTTTAAGATCAAAAAATGATTTTCCCATAGCTTTCACTATCCGAAAGAATGAAATTTTTAATTATGCGCCTTTAAAATTGACCTTTTCTAAAAATGAAAAGCATCCGAACTTTAGAGATTGTGATATTAAACTTTTTGTTACTTAAACCTTTTAGAGTTTCAATAATTTCAAGTAAATTTAAATCATGTAAAAGTTACTATTTTTTAAGTTTTTAATTATGCTTTCAAAAATTTATCAATGTCAATTTTTATTACAAAATAAAAACTGATGAAAAAGAAAAATTCATAACGATAACATTTTTAGCGCTTCAAAATTAAAAATGAAAGTAAATAACTGTAAAGTTATAAATTTCAGATAGTCCTATTTGTATCTATTTTGATTTTAAACAACACAATTTTTAACTTTTCAATGCAAATCGTTTAATTTTGAACACTTAATTTAGAATTATTATTCATCCGTAAAGATTTCCAATTCAATATTTAAACAAATTTTAGAAATTAATTTTTTTAAATATTTAACTAAAGCACGGATAATTTTAAGATATTACTCCTAAAACTAAAAACTAAGAAAAGGAACAGAAAAAATTATCACTAGGATTCCAAATTTTTAAATTTCACAAACTTAAGGCTTTCAATTCGGTTTTTGTTATTAAAGTTCTGTTCAAAATGTTTTATTTTGTTTTATTATGAAACATTTTTGAATAAAAAAATATTAAATTTATTTTCTTGATTTTCTTGATATAAAGAGATATAAATTTCTTTACAAGATAGTATCAACTCAAAATCGACACAATGTTTATTTTATAAAATCAATAATAAGCTTTGATTTTTCGACATGAAGGTATTAAAAAAAACATAAACTTTTCTTTTGGTAAAAAAATGTAAAAAGAAGCCTTTCACGCAAAAAAACCTACGTTCCGAGGCCTCAAAGATAAAACTGATTTACAATTATTAATAAATAAAAAAACATAAATATGATTAATAAGAATTGTATCATGTAGTATTAAGTGACATTTAAAGTGATTGGATACATTTTTCTACAAAAAAAAAGTGTTTTCTGTCACAAAAAAATCGCTATCATTTTCACCGTTAAAAATTAAAAACATTTTTAATATTGTATATCCTTAAAGTTTAATTATTCTAAAAATGTTGAAAATGATATGCTTTTGTAGTGGAAACTTTTAAAATTGTGCAATTCAAGCTTGAAGCGTTAAAAATCAAATAATTTCAAGCTTCGTTTAAAAATCGAAGAATGCGGTACTAATAGTGCTTTATTACCATCACTGTCACTCTTATGGCTTTAAACTTGATATCGCTTCGCTAAACGCTCCTAGGGAAATAGAGTCAGTTGTCGAGAATGAGAAGTGCCGCTTATACTGAAACTTTATATTCTCGACAATTGTTTCTGTTGCACGCTCGAGGCCTGACATAGTTCTCCTTGACTTCGAGAAGCGAACCATGTTCGTTATCGAATTTTGGGCACCAGCTGACAAAAACATCATAGTCAAGGAGAATGAAAAGAAAGAGAGGTATAGAGACCTTGCAAGGGAGTTGCGACGATAGTACCCAGAATATTCTATTAAATTAATCGTCCTTATCATCGGCGTTCTTAGAGCCGTATTGATTCCGTCACAGACTATAACCACCTATCTCACAGTAGTGAGACGTCGTTATGTTTGAAATTTTACCGCGATTTCACTGGTATCGGGTCCAATTTTTTAGATTAGCACCCAATCCCCGCGAAATCCTGCGGTTGTCTTTATGATAAATATTTTAATTATATATATATATATATTGTTAATTTTGATTGATGAGTTGTTATTTTTTAGGACTTTATAGTGTGAAATTATGCAATAATTGGATACTAAACTGGCTGTAAAATTTGCGTTTCTACAATGACATTAGAAAGATTTCACTGATTAAGAGGACCGAAAGTGAAGTATTTAGAAGCATCTCTTTAGAAATCTATTCCTTATAAAATCGCGACATCCGCGAGTCAATTGGAAGTAGGTACATGGCACATACATTCTTATTCGTGTACCATCCTAATGGATGAACATCATCTTGATTATGTACGGTGGTAGATCGCCTTTTGAATCATAGCTGTCAGCCATCAAGCAGATTAGTTACGATGCGAATTTTCAAAGAGCCTCATCCAGATTTTTATCCGTTCGAGAAAAATCAGCTAAAGTAGGAATTATACTGGCAATCAAAATATAATTCCCCTTTACAAAAAGGTGATTTAGTACTTAATCATAACGTTTCTCTTCACAGTATACCTACCCGCGGCATTCTGACAGAAAAGTTTGCTTGAGACAAAAAATAAAACAATTTGCTTTTTATAGAATAAATATATATATGATATTTCCTGAATCCTTAAGAACGTGTTAGAAATAAAAAAATTCAATTTTTTGGAATTAACGAAAATTGTGACGTAGGTTGGGGAAGAGGTTCACGCATAATGTAAAATCACACACACACACACACACACACGCGCGCGCGCGCGTATACGTTATGATTTTATTTTTCCTTTTTTCCTCCCTTTTCAAGGAACTTATCCTGTTTCTCATTTTTTCGCTTAAATGCGAAATGAATTAATCCGTTGAAAGTTAATTCATTTTATTTAAAAAGTCTACTATTATATTTTTGACAAAAAATTTTTATTAATTTGATTGAAGATTGAACTATTTTGTTGAAAACACGTTTTCCCGGGTGAAAATTAATTTTCTTAACTGAAAGTTTAACTAATCCATTTCTGGCTGAAAACTCAATTTTTTAAGTTCAATAACTGTTTGGTTAGAAGTTAAAGTTATTTTTTAAAAGTTCCCTTTATTGATTTAATATGTCGATCCTCTTTTCTAACTCTCCCCATTTTGAAGGATTACTAGGCACCGCTGAAAATTTATCTTTTCACTTTTTGGTTGAAAATGTAACATTTTCAGTTACAAATTCCACCATTAAGTTTTCTTTTCAGAATTCATATTTCTTGGTTAAACTCGAACTAATTTCTTAAACGCTCATTTCATTAGCTTAAAATTGAATTATTTTCTTGAAAAATAGTTTTTTTATGTTTGAACATTAGTTTTTTAACTGAAAATGTAACTATTTAACTATTGGTAGAAAATTATTCTTCTTAGTTAAAAATTGAACTACTTCTCAGTTCAAAGTTGAACGACTTTGTTAAAAATTCATTTCAGCTGTAAATTTTTAAATTTAGTTGGATATCAATTTCTCGAACTGCAAACTTGACTAAATTATTTTTGGTTGAAATTTTATCTTTTTAGTTTGAAATTCAACTATTTGGCTGAAAATGATCTTTTTTGTTCAAAATTTATGTTTTCGGGTTGCAAAAAATTCGTCTCTTTGACCTAAAAATGCAACTGTTTTATAGAGAATTTTTTTAAATTTAAATATTTTTGATATAAAACAAAAATATTTGATAGGCGAAATATCAACTATTATCTTTTTAGAAATAATATTTTTTATTGAAAGTTGAACTTCTTTGTTAAACGTTCATTTCATTGGCTTAAGATTGAACTATTTTGTTGAAAATTAGTTTTTTAACTAAAAATGTAACTATTTAACTATTGGTAGAAAATTATTCTTCTTGATTGAAAATTCAACCACTTCTTTGTTCTAAGTTGAACGACTTTGTTAAAAATTCATTTCAGTTGTAAATTTGTAAATTTGGTTGGATATCGATTTCTCGAACTGCAAATTTGACTAAATTATTTTTGGTTGAAATTTCATCGCTTTAGTTTGAAATTCAACTATTTGGGTGAAAATGATATTTTTGTGCAAAATTTATATTTTCGGGTTAAAAATTTAACTGTTTTGAAAAACATCGCCTTTTTGACCTAAAAATGCAACTGTTTTGTAGATATTTTTTTTTAATTTAACTCTTTTTGATTTAAAAATAAAATGTTTTGTCGGCAAAATATCAACTATTATTTTTTTTTTAAATAATGCTTTTTATTGTAAATTCAACTAGTTGTTTGAAAGCTGAATTTCTTTGTTAAAAATGCAGTTTTCGGTTTAGGATGCGTCATTCAGGTTCAAAATTTAACTATTTTTTTGAAAATTTGATTATTTTATTAAACTTTTATGTATTTTTTTAAAACGTGATTTTTTTGTCGAATATTGAAATGTCTACTTAAAAATTGATACTTACGGATATAAAATTCAACTGTATTGTAAAAAATTCATTTCTTCCCATGAAAATTCAACTACGTTGTTCAAAATGCAACTGTTTTGGGTTGAAGTTAGGTGATATTTTTTGTTTTTAGAACATGACGAAATGCTTGACTATTCTTCTTTGTAGGTTGAAAATTCAACTATTTGTTGATTTAAAATTCAACAACTTCGTTAAAAATTCATCCCATTTGCTTTAAAGTTCAACTATTTGTTTGCAAATGCATATCCTGTTTTTTATGTCAACTGTTTGGTTAAAAAATCGTCTTTTTGAATAGAAAATTCGTCCCTCTAAATTGCAAAATTATATTTTTTGGTAGAATAGTTCTTGTGTAAAAAATTTATCTTTTTTCATTAAAAATTCAACCGTCTTCTAAAAAAAGGTGTCTATGTGCATTAAAAATTCCCACTATTTTTTTAAAGATGCAATTCGGTGCGGTTGAAGTTTAATCTTTTTTGCTTGAAAGTTAAACTATTTGGTTGTAAATACAACTGTTTGCTGCAAAATAAAATTTTTAAATAATTAACTTTTTCCTAAGACATTTGATTTTCATACGAATTTTTTTATAACGTTATGCCTGTGCTCATTTTGGTGTCCATCACAATTAATTTTAGTTGACCGTAGAACAAGTTTCTTAGTAACGCAATTTCTTTGATTCTAAACCGAGAAACTAGAAACCCTTTTTAAGTGGCTAATCATGATTTAAGTCTATTATGTAGCAGCTGTCCAATCCAATTTAGAGTCGCATGATACAAGAAAAAAGTGAAAAAGTAATAACGGTTTAGCTTTAACAAACTTTTTATTAATATCTATTTGTTCTTTCCATATATGGGTATAGCAAGTCTTAAACCGGTTAAATTGGAAAATAATCAATAATAATAAAAGTACAACATTTAAATACTTTTTAGACGATTTTACCTTTGGGTTCTTCAATTTTGGTGAACAGTTTAAAATTTAGTGACGTTTAAATTTTAAGAACCTTTATATCAGAACTTACTGACAACGATTTTAATTTTGAAGAGATTTTTAATTTCGGATTCTTGTAAGTTTTCAAAGTTTTTAAAAGGTTCACAGTTTCAACATTTATTTTTAGAAAAATATGATATTTTGGAATTTTATGTGCTGAACAGAGAAAATGTTTTTTGTATTTTTAAAAGATAATCCGTTAACATTAACAGTTAATTTAAGGTTAATCAGTTTTACATTATATATACTTTTGGGAGTTACAAATGTGAATAAGAAGCTTTCTCAAAAATATCAACAGAATTTTATATTTTTTTATAATTGGAGATTTTTAAAATGAATATATATCAAATTTTAAACGAAGTTATATTGTAACATTTGAACTCAAAACTTCTTCAAGCTTAATTAGTTTGAAATAATAAGCTTTTAAGCATCACAAATTTGAATAATAAGCTCTCTCCTAATTAAGAAATTTTAAACTGAGGGACCCTGAAATATCCAAGCTATTGAAATTTTTAAAAATTTATAATTAAAAAATTGGAAGTGAAGTCATACCAATTCAAATATGTAGGAAAAAACTTTTTTTTTAAATTGTAAATAAAATAGAACTACTTTAAGTAAAAAGTGTGAAAAAAATTTACAAATGAAAATATTTTCAACTTAAAAGCAATGTAAAGAAAATATCCTAAATTCCTGAGCGTTTAAAAAAAAATATTTAACATTTTTTGAACACGAAATTTAAATTCAAAGTTTAAATTCGACATTCAATTTAATGACAATTTTTATAAAAATTTTGATAATAAACCTAAGCTCTGAATTTTTGTCCCTTATAAGATCCAACCCAAAACTCTTAAGCCTTAATAACCGAAACCGGTATTCTGAAGCTGTAATGGCTTAAAACAACAAATCCTACGTCACAAGGCCCAAAAATATAAGTCTCTAATATTAAGGCCCTAAAATCATTTATTGCTTATTTTCAAAATTTCTAAAAATATATCCAGAAATGTCCACTTTTTTCAAATTGTATCCTATGCTACTTTTTGTTGAATAATTACATAATTTTGATTTATTTTTTCTAACGTTTAACAAATTTCTATTCGTTTAAACAATTAAAAAGTGGTGAATATATTCTTTCTATACACCATACAGTCAGAAATATACTTGAATGTGTTCTATTTAATTTAATTTGTTTAGCGATCGAAAAAAGCAGCTTGAGCAAATAAAGATTGTTTAAACAAATATAAATTTAATAAACATTAAAATAAGTGTATCAAAATTATGTAATTATTTAAAAAACGTAGCATAGGATACTAATTTAAAAAGAAAGTTGATATCTCTGGCTCGATTTTTAGAAATTTTAAAAATAGACAATATATAATTATATAATGTTTTTAGAAAAATTCTCTATTCCAAACAACGACAAACAATTACATTTAATTCAGAAAATACGAGTATTTTTTTACATTTTTTGGGAATAAATAATTGTTTTAATAATTTACATTTGTTTACTTAAAATTGTCCACTAGTAATTATTTGAATTGAAAAGACGACGGAAATTACTAAAAAGTAACAATAATACTTAAAAATGTAGTTTTTTTATTTTAGGGTCATATTTGGGGAACTGCGTGGAAGTTGGGGGTGGGTTGGAAATAAAATTTTTTAGTATGGTTTCATTTTTTAGATACTCCTCTTAAATCCCTAGAAAACTTGGCACGTTTCGATGAAACCTTGGAACATGAGTTCAATTTTTCGAAAATTCAGCATTTCCCCATGGTAATTAAATAGGATTTTGAACTGCTTGGTGGCGCGTGTTAATATCCGAATTTCGAAAAATAAAAATTATGGATTTTCTTTCTCCGTAAATGGAAACTTTTGGGGGGTGTCTTGCTCTGTAGCTCGAAAAGCGGTTTTTGGACCACCCTAATGAAGATACTATAAAACCGAAATGTTGAGATTACCGCTTTAGAAGAAATTTTTAAAAAATCATTATAATCAAACTGTTTTTATTTTTTGTTATTTTTTTGTTGTTGTTGAAAACACAGCAATTATGTGTGACTAAAATTTTTCCATGTGCTATAAAAACTCTACGCGTAGAAAAATACAAATGCGACTACAAGACAATAAAGAAAGAAAGGCGGAAGAACCGGCATGTCACGGGAAGGCGAAACCCTCTTGGCTCTAATTTTCACCCTGGTCACGAACGAGAGCCAGATCCATACCATCGACCTGCAGCCACCACCATGGATCCTTCTCCGGTATTATTTCGTCTTTAAACGGTAAAACTGAAACAGTAAACGCCATTTACGATTTGTGAACCAACCAGTGTCAGTGCAATCTTCGAACCAGTGAATTTTAGTTTTTAAGCAAATAAATAAGCCAATAAAAAAAGAAGACTATCAACATAAAGATCAACAGGATTCCGAAAGCAGGATCTTGCGGATTAAAAGAGCCAACAAATCAGATTTTTATATCAAGAAGAATGGATAATACTTTGGTGAATTGTACCCTCGTGAAAAGGATATCATCCTGATGGACTAGAGAAATCAGTTTTCATTAGTCGGACTTACTGGCAAGAGAAATTTAAACCAGGTTTATTAGAAAGTACCCTTGAAATCTCATAAGTGCAATTCACGTGTCACTTTAGAATTTTACAAGTACATTTAACGAGTGTCTATTATCTTTATTAAAAAAAATGGTATTATCTTGAGCAATTCTCTGGAACATTTTCTTTCTATGTTCATTCCAGGAAGTATTTATTGTAATTTAATTTACATTGTCCTGCAATTTCTAGATTTTAAAGTGAAATAATTTACGGAAAAGTGATACACCTAAACAGCTATTCTGTGAACATAGTTTTTTCACTGAACTTAGGGAAAGTCTTCTTGTGTGTTCTGAAAGATAAACTTCTTAAGAAGTACCCTATAATATTTAAATTATGTTTCTTTAGTCCGTTTGGTCAGATTCATATCTGTTACTAATACAATAGATAGGGTAATACGGTAGTATAAATGATGATCTAAAAATTTCGGAAGCAGTAAAAATTAACGTTTTACAATAGCGATACTAGCATGGGAATATGCAAATATTTATTGTTTTTAAATTCCCATGTTTCGAGACTTTCACTCCATAGAAAAATATTCCATGATGAATTGATTGTGATTCGAGGTTTGGCTATCTGTATCTTGGGAAATGGGAATCGGAGACAAAGGGAAGGACAGGAGTTAAAAGATGTTTATAAAAAAGCTTGAGCTTATTGTTAAAGAATAAGTCTTAACTATAAAGCACAAAAATAATATCCCAATTTTCCAAAAGTTAATTATTTTTAGAACAAATTTTGAAAATTTTTTATGTTGAGAAGAGTCGGCGAATTACGTATGAAGGATATGGAGAATGAAACGAGCATGTCGCTTTCCTTTATATACGAATTTTCTTTAATTCATAAAAAAAGATATATCCAATAATTAAAGTTGTTTAAATAATTGGAAATTCAAAGAATATACCTGTACAATTTATATTGAATTTTCTTTTCAGCGTTGGAACTTTTTAAATCAAAACTGATTGTAAAAATAACAGTCATTAAAATAAATTTCATGACTCGACAATTTTTTTCTGCCAGAGAATCATATTTTCTGGAAGTGATGAAACGGATTCCAAGTTAGATTTTTTTTGTAAACATTTTCTTGTAAATTAGGTCCTATTAAAATTGAATACGGTTAAATTGAAAGCCTTCGAAGTTAGACAATTTTGAAACGAGAATCATTTGAAAACAAACACTTTTAAAGCGGAAGTCATTAGAATTTATCAATGTGTATTTTGTGGATTAATAAGTTAAATCGTTTAAACAATACGAAGTTAAAAAATAGAATGTTTTCAAATAATTAGAACGTTTGAGATGCTTGAAACATTTTAAATATTAAATTCATTTACAATTGAAATCTTCAATTTAAAATTTTGTAATGAAATTTCAGAACTAATTATTTAATACTAGATCATATTCGTAAATAAAATATTTGATAATATGAAAAAATATATAATATATAATAAAAAAATATATAATATTGAAGAAAATTTCTTTATTTTAAAAAAAAGTCTTTTATTCACAACTTTTAGTGCATTGCTAGACGTTCAAAGAAAAGTTTATTGGATTTAAAGACATTTCTTGGCTATTTTTTAAAATTCAAAATATATACCTAATGTTGCTTGCATATATTGAAGGCATTTTTTTAACGGAAATAAAATAAAGTAAACAAAATTTAGTGTGTGAATAATTTATTTTTCTTCTTTTTTAAAACGTTATCCTGGTGGAGGGGGCATTGCCTATTTACAAGTTTCACAATGTTTCCATCTTATTGTTTCAATAAAGCTGAAAATGTTACAGAATCACATTATTCTGTTAAACTTTTCTATATTTTTCGCATTTTCCCTTTTCTATAAGTTCATTTTAATTAATATATAGATCCGTAAATAAATTCAGATATATTTTCATATATTTTTCATATATTTCATACATTTCATATATTTTCATATATATTTGCCTTCCGGATTGGAAAATATTGTAATTTAAAAAGTGAAATTTTCTTCAATCTTCAAGATTGGGCTTATAGTGATATTGCTTTGTTTATTGTATTATTATTATTAATTTTCAAAGTAAAGTTTCCGGAAGTTTCCGAGAAAGATTCCCCAGAATGTGCTCCACGGAAGTTGAATTTCCGTAGAAATTCTACTAACTTTCCGTCTGCAATCCGCAGCCTGTAATGGTCTCTGGAGGTTCGTATTCAAAATTTTGCTATCAGTAATGCTATCCGAGGTCGACTTCAGTAGGTCAGGACCATCGCACAGTGCGGCGAATTAGAAAATTGAGGTTCAAAATGATCCAGAGCCTACAATTTTCATTCGATTCCATATTTTTTTTTAAAATTAAAAATAATTAAATTTTGAAGAGGTCTGTCGAAAGCGATTTTTCTAAAACGGCTCTGTTTGTTTGTTATTCAAGTTGCAAAGTGCCAAAAAACTCTAATTTTTCATATTTGAACGATTCGATTTGATCGATCGATTAAAAAATCCTAGTAACTTGGATGAAGTTCGTGCAATCTGTTCAACTGTTTTAAACAAATTTATGAACAAAATCTATTATTGCTGCATATTGAATCCTGGAAGTTCTTTTTCATCGCGTTTTTCCCCACCTAATCGAGTGAAATTAATGTTTCATTAAAATCAAACACTAAAGTATAATTTTTTTGATTGTTATAAACAAATTTCATAAACAAATTTAATAAATAAGCGCCTCTGTATATACAGGGTGGACCATTTGAATCTATCCACCCCAAAATCTCCGGAAATAAGCGGTATACAAAAAAATTGTTTAGACAAAAGTTGCGAAGAACAATGGGGGCCATCTTTCTGTAAAATCGTTTTTGACCTTGAGATCAATTTTCAAGGTTATTTGAAGGCCACATTGATTTTTTTACACGGTAACCCCTATTTTTGACATTGGATTCTGAAGGAACGGGAATTTTTACGTCAAAAATGATAGTTAGAGTCAATTTTCACGAGGTCAAATAAAGGTTAAACCGAGGTCAAATTTAAAAAATCATGCGAATATGATTTTTTTGTTTTATTATTTTAACACGTATGGGCAACACAAAGCTCCAAACCAACAAACTTCACACTTTGAACTTCGAATGTCCTTCGACTTCGGCCTCAAGGCCTCAAGCCTTTTTCGAACGTAAAATTTCCTGCTCTTTCAGAATCTAATGTCAAAAATAGGGTTTTCCATTTTAAAAAATCAATGTGGCCTACAAATAACCTTGAAAATTGATCTTAAAGTCAAACCCGATTTTGCAGAAAGATGGTCCCCATTGTCTTGAGCAACTTTTGTCAAAATAACTTTTTTTTATGCCGCTTATTTCCGGAGATTTTGGGGTGGATAGATTAAAATAGCCCACCCTGTATAAAATGCATTTTTTCTGTGCAATCATTAGGTTTGCCTTAAAAAATGAAAATTCCTTGTCAGAAATGAATTCCATGACAGTATTTGCATAATTGTTGATTCAGGGATAACATTAACAAATTAACAAAAATTAACAAAAAAATTAACAAAGAAATTAACAAAATTAACAAATTAACAAATTATTAAATTATGCAAAAAAATGGATTTGTTCTATCAGAGAGTTACCGTTTAATGCATTTGACAATCAGTATTGTTTATAACAATGGTAAATATTTTGATTGTCCATTTCTGTCATGGAATTTTTATTTTTGAATCCAAACCTAATGATTACGCAGCAAAAATGCATTTTATATATACAAAGGCGCTTATTTATTAAATTTGTTTATAACTATCCAAAAAAATTGTACTTTAGTGTTTGATTTTAACGAAACATTAATTTCACTCTATTTTGTGGGGGAAAACGTGATGAAAAGAACTTCCAGGCTTCAATGTACAGCAATAATCGATTTTGTCTTTAAATTTGTTTATAACAATTGAACAGATTAAACGAACTTTATCCAAGTTACTAGAATTTGTTAATCGATTGTAAATCTATCAGTTTTTCACCTTTTTGAGGTAAAATCAATGAATGCTACACAATAGGCAGCTCAAATATGAAAATTTATGGTTTTTTGGTATTTTGCAACTTCAATAACAAACAAACAGAGCCTTTTTAGAAAAAATCGCCTTCAACGGACCTTTTCAGAATTTTATTAGCTTCGGCATAAAAAAAAAATGGAATCGGATGAAAATTGCAGGCTGATTCACCGCACTGTTCGTCGTCCCAACAAATTTAGTTTGTACCAGGTGAATAAAATATTTTTTCCTCGAGGAATTTGAGTTCTAGATCAACTTTGGAGGCCACCAACCAATTTTTTTACATGACTCGACATTATACAATACCCTTCAAATGCACCAGCTGTAAAAAATACATCTCCCTCGAGGAAGTTGAGTTCCAAATAAACCTTGGAGGTAACCAACCAATCTTTTCCATGATCCGTTATTGTAAGATAACTTGCAAGTGCACCAGATGTAAAAAATAATTCTTCCTCGAGGAAGTCGAGTTTTAAATTAACCTTGGAGGCACCAACCAAATTTTTTCATGAATGGTCATTATACAATAACCACCAAGTGCACCAGGTGTAAAAAATACATCTTCCTCGAGTAAGTTGAGTTCTAATTGGTGGGTGGCCTCCAAGGTTCATTTAGGATTCGACTTCTTTGAGGAAAATGTGTTTTTTACACCTGGTGCTTTTGGAGGTTGTTTTATGATGACGGATCGTGAAAAAGATTGGTTGGTTACTTCCAAGGTTCATTTGGAACACAACTTCCTCTACCAATATGTGTTACAGTCTGTTACATAAGAGCATAGTAATAAGTAAATATCGTTTTATTGAGTCGAAAACTTTCATGCGAATATATCAGTAGCAGGTTTAATCACCTTCAGCGTCAGTAATAGCTTGTCATCTTCGAGGCATACTTTGGAAGAGATTTTTCGCGTATTCTTCTGAAAACGACCTCCAAATTTTGTGAATTCGGCGAACAAGCTGCTTCAAGTTGCAGGGTCGGTTCATCGCAAGCTTCATCTTCATCTGAGCCCAAACGTTTTCAATTGAATTGGCATCGGGCGACTGAAAGTCACGACACCATTTTGCTCTTTCCACAAGCGACATCGATGTTTCGGGTCATTGTCCTCCTGGAGAATTTTGGAAAAATGCTGAGATTAAAATGAAAACAATAGTCAGCTGATTCACTTTCATGAAGCATAAAGGACAATACTGCCCTCTGTGTGAGAAAAAAAAATCACTTCATTCTACGTCACCGATGCACTTGGAGGTTAGTGTATAATGACGAGTCATCCGAAAAAATTGGTTGGTGGCCACCAAGGTTCATTCAGAAATTATCTTCCTTGAGGAAAATGTGTTTTTTACACCTGGTGCACTTGGAGTATATTTTATAAGGATGGATCATGAAAAAGATTGGTTGATTACCTCCTAGGTTCATTTAGAACTCAACTTCCTCGACGAAGATGAGTTCTAAATGAACTTTGGAGGCCACCAAACAATTTTTTGCATGGATGGTCATTATACAATAACCTTCAAGAGCACCAGATATACAAAAGACATCTTTCTGGAAGAATTTGAGTTCTAAATGAACCTTGGAGGCTACCAACCAATTAGAACTCAACTTCCTCGAGGAAGATGTCTTTTTTACATCTGGTGCTCTTGAAGGTTATTTTATAATGATGGATCATGAAAAAGATTGATTGGTTACGACCAAGGTTCATTAAGAACTCAACTTCCTCGAGAAAAAAATATTTTTTGCACCTGGTGCAAACTAAATTTGTTGGGACGACGATCCTGACCTACTAGAGTCGACCTTGGGTAGCATTACTGATAGCAAAATTTTTGATAGGAACTTCCAGAGCCCATTACATTCTGCTAAGTGCAGGCGGAAAGTTAGTGGAATTTCTACGGAAATTCAACGGAATTTACAACCGGAATTTCCGTAGAATTTCCTTGGAGCACTTTCCGGGACATCTTTCCACGTGGGATTTTAAGTATTTGACATTTAAAATTATCAATACTATTTTAATTTGAGTAAAAATAATATTTTATCACAACTAATTAAAAATAGATGCTACTTGGTAATAATTCGAACGGCTTTGATAAACAAATTCACAGGTTGGATAGTTTTCGAAGAATAGGCTAATTTTTTACATAATCAACGAAAAATATATCTAGGAAGACTTTTCAATATGATACTTTCCAAATTGACAAGAAATTTTGACCATCTATACAATATTCATAAACTAATTTAGAGTTTGGCTATTTTGCAACGAATACGCTCAGTTTTTGTTTATGGAATCGATTAATAATGCTATTCCAAATACTTATTATTATAATAGTTTTCTTAACAACAAGTATTACATACTTAAGTTATTTTTATAAATAACAAAAGTACCATAAAAAAGTGATCAAAAAGACATTATTAGTCGATCAAGTAAAAAAATTCAACGTATTCGCTACAAAGTAGCCAAACTGTTAATTTTATTATGAATATTTTTTAATTAATTAACCATGGTTATCAATTTGTAAATTCTGATAGCGGCAAATAATTGCAAACACCGTCTTAGTTAATTATGTAAACAATCAATTTGTTCATCAAAATTATTTAAATAATTAATCATTTTTATACATTTGTAAAGTATCTTAGCAAAAAGTAATCAGAAAGACATTTTCAGTTGATTTTTTAAAAAATTAAGTCTATTCGTTGAAAAATAAGAAAACTGTGGATTTGTCAATAAAAGTTGTTAAAACTTTTTCCAAATAGTATATATTTTCAATTATTCTTAATGATGCATTCATTTCTCTCTCATTTTATACAAAAAGACTGGTTTTGTATGAACTAAAGATTTCGAATCCCAAAAAATAACTTTTGTTAATTAATATGTTTATAATGTAATAAACACATTTTTTATTTATTCCCATCCCCCGAAAATCATTTCTAGGTAATTTTAGTACAGATATAAGATCTTGTTTAATAAATCTGACAAACTTTAAAAACATGGTGCGTCAAAAACAGTTAAAAAATTGCAAATTTGTTGTTAAATAACAAATTTACGTAACTTGGTATAAAAAATAAAAATATACAAATATCTTTAAAATATAAAAATCTTTCATATAAAAGGAAACGTGCAACTCGAATAGTGTAGGGTTGTAGGCTAAGAATTAATTTGTCTACCAAAACTGTTTTGCCACGCTGTTGAGCGAAAATGACAATAAAATGTTCAAAATACGATTCCAGCTACAAGGATTAATTTTTTTTTTAAATTAAAGCGTACAATAAGAGAAAAAAATCAGAATTGAAACTAGAATCAAAAGTTCATAAAGTATTTGTCAAAGAATTCTAAGATCTTTTTTATATTTATCCCATAACACTGAACTCTATTACTGTGATGGTAAAAACTGTGATAATATAATTTACTGAAGGAAAACTAGCAAAAGTCAAAATAAAGTACATTTTTAATAAAAGTAGCTTAAATACTAAATAATATTTGAAACTTGGCATTTGTTTATAAAAATTTCATTTGTTATACAATGACAATATCGTCTAACAAAGTGTCACCAGCATTCACTAATAACTCTAACAAATTAGGTTGAAAAAAGTATCTCAAACTCTATAAATTTGTTGAAGCTGGGCATTGGTTTATAAAATTTGTTTGAAACGACTATTAGTTCACGCTTCTTGAATATTTTCATTTATAGAGTACACATTAACATAAATATGGGCCATAAAAATGGGCCCAAAAACAGACAAAAAGCTATGCTCCTAATCTTCCACAAGGACTATCTAAAAACTCCATACTCAGAATTACACTGAATAACACAGTAACATAACGAAAAAAGTGTGCGGAGCCAAAAAAGCGACCTCAAAATTTAAAAAATCTTTTATTAATGTCTACGATAAGAATTACACCGTATTTTTTCAAAGTTTATCTCTAAAAGTAATATAGAACAACGTGAGATGGAAAATTTGTTATTAGTAGAAAAAATCTGAAATTGCCTATAAACAATTGGGATTTTCATTAAAAAATTAAGTTTTGTAAATTCAAGAGCATGTTTCTGCAATAAACATTTATAAATAAAAATATTGACATCACTTTCACAAAAAAATGTTTTTCGCCATCTAAACTTCCGATAACATCTTTTAACATGAAAGCTATGCTAAGTGCTAAGTAGCTAACTTTGAAAAAGTCACGGTCGAATAAAAAAAAAGTGGTAAGCATAAAATTCCATAATTTTGGATTTAGACTAATTTAGACCAATCCTAAACCACAATGTAGATCGCTCTTTTTGGCTCCGCACACTTTTTTGTGTGGCCGTGTAATTAAGCATCGCCGACTCTGCCTCTGAAATCTGGATCTAATAATAAAATCAATTTATTAACGATCCGATAATATAATCGCAGAAGCAGGCCATTCTACACCACCGGATGATCAAATCTTATGGGGCAAGGGGTTATTTCTTTGAAGGTCGTCGACATGCAAGCACGTCCAAGGCGTGACTTCCGGTCCCGTGTCTTCGCATAACCGATTCCTCAACTGTCACACAACCTATTTCGCCATGGTAGCCGAACTCTCAAGCATTTCTGCGACGACTGCCAAGCAGAAAACAAGTTCGGAAACTTCAAGTGAAAAAGTGGGTGAAGAAGTTGGTGATCTTGAGAAAAACAAAAAAAGGAGGCCCAGATGGATCCAGGCATCCACTCGCGAACCGATTTATAGTGTACTTGATGGGGATGATGAAAGAAGTGGTTCCGGATGCAAGGATAATGCTATTATAATCACTGCCGTTTCCAAAAATCCTTCTGATAATCAGAAAAGACTATCTTGTGAGGAGAGACCTTCTCCGTTGGGGAGTTTTGATCCAGGAGCTATAATCTATGTAATTAGTCGACTTTCACTTTTTATTGTTACCATTAAATCATCGGCTATTTTATTTTACCTAAGAAAACTGTTTAGCGAAATCAAAATGACTTTTGGTTCTTTAATAGAGGGAAAATAACATTAAAGAAGGTTTGGTTCGAGACAATAAAATATATTTGTCTTTATTTATATAATAACCAAGCCTTTTGGTTGTTATTTCGAACAGTTTTCTTATGGCCAGTCAAAACAGTCCTTGCTTTATTTTGATTGTGGAAATTTAGGTAGAATGATGATGCAGGAAGTTTATTCTTTGAGCAGACAAATCGCATGCAAAAATATGATGATGAACTTTATTTTTGATCTTAAACTTGTTTTGTTGGTGTTCTGCTTTTTAAAAATGATAATCTATTCTGGGATATAAAACTCTGATTTTATATGAAGAGAAAGATAGTCACATACTTCATTCAAACATAAAACAGCTCTTCGACAGAACATAATATTCTGTTACGATAGAATATTTAATTATAGTATATATACATTTTATTATGATAAATTATTCTTAATGATGTAGCATATAAAATTCCTATACTTAAAAACTATTCACTAGGATGAGACATAAAAGAGAAATGATGTTCATTTCCTGTAATTAATCTATTATCTAACTCATTATAATCTGTTTATGCTTAGCGGATTTACTGCATTACTACCTTTGATGAGAAAACATTAAATGCACAAAAATCGTACAATCCTGTACCATCATCTAGCTATCGTTCTGAATAAGTGATATTAAAAAACCTTTATAAAAACCAAAATGAGAATATTACCATAAACTTTCTTAAATTCTGTTCCAAAACTATGATTATTCATAATGATAACTATATAACTTCTATTAAACTTTTTTTTAATTCTAACCTAGTTTTCTAAAATTTTAGCGAATTGAAAGGCCGCAAAAGCGTTTCGGAAACAATAGTAGTTTAGAATACTTCTCGTAAATATTCCAAGAATTCAACAGCTTTGATTTATTTGGGTTTCAAAATTTTTTATTGGTAAAGGTTACCTTTAATTTACTCCGCGTTAATTTTGGCGAAATTTAAAAGATTTTAGTAAGAATATATTCTCATCCAGAATTTATAAATTAAAAACTAAATTTACAAAATTTCTATCAAAAATGCTTGTTTGGAACGCAGTACGAGGAAGACGAAGAAAACGAAGATTCGCAACCACTCTACAGTGTCATCCAGAAAAAGAAACCAGACCCACAATCGGAAGTTGTCTCCAAGCAAGAAGTGCTTCGAAAGTGGTTACAAATTGCCTCGAATCAAATTCCACCATCTCGATTTAATTCAAATCTGTCAAAGATGTATTCCTCAGAATATGGTGATCATACAAATACAAGGGAAGAGTGGAAAAGGCCAATATCTTCTCCAAGGGGAGTAGTAGGTTTAGTAGGTCCTTATAGAGTTTATCAAAATCCAACAGAAAGAAGGGAATATATTTTAGAAGAAGAGGAATTAGTTGAAGAAAATGTTGATTCTGTGAGTGAAGTTCCTTCAAGAGAAGTTAATAATCAGGAAGAACATAGAAGAGCAAAATGGAGAATTAGGGATGATGATGAGGAAACTCTGGTTCCTGATTTGATGATGAGAAACCTTCCTGATTGTGGAGATGAAGATTTGGAAATTAAGGATGATGTGGTCCAGGAAGTTACTGATAAAATTGAAGAGTGGAAAAAATTGGAAATGAGGAATGGAGAGGTTTCGGCTCAAGTGGAGGGAATTATTATTGGGAAGGAAGAACGGGCTGTGGATGTTCCTGATGCAGTTGATAGCATTACAAAATCAACTAATGGATCCGGTAAGATTAAAAAAAATTAATTTAGTTAATCTAGAATTTAAATATACAATTTAAAGATTCAAGATTGAAAGTATCGTGATATCAAATTTTTCTTAAAACTTATAATAAAGTTAAAGGAAATAATCGCCGATTGAATTCAGCCTGGTGGAGTATACGTAATAATTTGTCAATTTTATTTCTTCTCTGGATTTTAGTTTTCTCATTTCAATATTTTTATATAGATAATTTTATTTTAAACAATGAATTTTGATGTAAAGTCACAAAGAAGAATGTTTTAGTTCTCTTTCAAAATTCCTTATGAGAAAGTGTGCGGTTATTATTCATCCTAAAGAAAAAGACCACCGCAGAAAAAATTTCTCGAAGTATTATAAGCTAAAAATCAAACCAAAATGAAACAAAATAAAAAACTTTCCAAAATATATAATACTTCAGAAAAGTACAATCTATTCAAAAAAGGAATTCTACACTTCACAAGACAACTTTAGTTTAAAAAAATGTTACAATTTCGGAATTCAAAATATTTAAAACAGCTCGCAATATAAAAAAATACGAAATTGAATGTTTGAAGTAGAATCGATCAAAACAGAAAAAAAGGTAAAACTTGAACGATTTTAATTTCAATTACAATGGAAATTAAAATTATTCATAAGTGCACATAACTGCAATTAAGAGAAATTTTCATTTAAATTTAAGCATTAACGGATGGACAGTTTATAATTAGATTTCTCAACATTTAGTAAGTTTTCAAATGTCAGTGCATTCTGCAATTTTTGGCTATTAAAATTAAAATGTATTAAGCATTAGAATTATAAAACTGAGAATATTAATTAAACATTTTCACAATTATAAATTGTATGCCTTAAAGAATGGACAATTTCTAATTGAAAGCTTACACACATAATTATAATTTGAAACAGGCGCGGATCCAGAGAAGTATCCTGAAAGAGGCGACGTAAGAAAATTGTATAGGCATGTTGTACCCCCCCCCCCCCCCACACACACACACACATTATTTTACGGCAATTCAGAAATTTGATAGTTTTTTTTTATTTGATAATTTAATATATATAGCATATTGTATGCCATTTAAAATGATTCAGAACACTAAAAAGAAAATTATGTTTATCTATTTTTTCTTTCCTCGAAAATCATTCAAATAAATAAATACGTCATTTTTAACTTTTATGAAAACTTCTGTAAAAAAAGAAGAATCCAAGACCAAATTTGAACCACAACAATCAAACAAAAAATACTTCAATTTTAATCTGTCAAAAATCCCTGTTAAAAACAAAAATTTCATACAAATATAAAAAAAGAGGAAAGAAAAATTAGAAAGCAACCAACCACATCCACTTCCTTCTCTTTTCCTTTCTTTCGTCTTTCTTTTTTTTATTATTATCAAATCAAAAAAAAATAACATTGAAAAATGAAAAATAAATTTATATTAGCAACGTTTCGGCTGTTCCTGTCGGGTTGAATTTTTATTAATTTCTTTTTTGCCTTGATAAGGGTGCTTTGTGAGTACCGAAACGTTGCTAATATAAATTTATTTTTTATTTTTCAATGTTTTTTTTATTGTGATTTTATAATAATAAAAATAAGAAAGACGAAAAAAAGGAAAAGAGAAGGAAGGGGATGTGGTTGGTTGCCTTCTCATTTTTCTTTTCTCTTCTTTATTTTTTTTATTTATTTATTTTTATTTTTGTATAAAATTTTTGTTTTTAATAGGGATTTTTTTTTCAGATTACAATTTGAGCATTTTTTGTTTGATTGCTGTGGTCCAAATTTAGTGGTTGGATTCTTGTTTTTTTACAGGAGTTTTCATCAATTTGAAGATTGGACGCTAAATGGGATTTTTAATTTGGATTCGAATCTAATTTAAATTTCTTAAATTTTGTTATACTTTCATGACATTTCAGAATTTTTAATTCAATAGTTTGAAACCTTTTAAAAAAGATTCTTTATAGTCCAAAAGTAAAATATTATTTGAAGAAGAACCAAAAATGTCATATTTTTTATCAAAAATAAAATCGAAAAAATTGTCATCAAAATGACGAAAGTAGCAATTATTATTGAGTTTTCGAGCTGCAAAAGAGGTGGGATGTGAAGAAAAACTACCTTCTTCTCTTCTCCAATTCGAAACTTACCTTTAAAAAAATATAAACACTAACAATTTATTAATAACAAAAAATGTATGTAACGTATAATTTTAATTCTAGTTAAGAACTTTTAATTTGCGCTATTCTAATATTTCAATCTGTAACATTAAAAAAATCTTTCATAGATTCAAATTTCTTCAACACAATAGATTTCTTCTTCTATTCTTTTGTTCTCAAACTTGATTAAAAATTTTTTTGTTTACCAGAAACATGCAATTGGGTTTGTAAAGAGTTAAAAAATTAATATAAATTAATTAGTACTCTGTGGAAAACCCCGAAACGTTGAAAAAATCAGTGACTTAAAATATTAAAAAAATATTTTTTTTAGCAACATTTAAATGAATTTTTTGCAAAAGATTTGAAACAATATACTGCTAAAAATCATGAATGTAAACAATTTATATTTGAGATTTTAAAACCTGAAAGTGTCCCAAAATCTTAAAAGTTGCGAATAAACAAATTTTTCCAATTAAAGATATGTTCGCTATAATTTTTTTTTTGTAACCTTACTGTTCCCAAAGATTTTTACGATACACTATAAAAAAGTTTGGTTCTGACAATAAAATAATTTCCTTTCTTTTTGCACAAAATTTTTTTTTAAGTTAATAATTTTCTTAGTGAGTATGTACAGTAGGGTGGCCCTTATTTTTCAATATCATTTTATTTGACACCATCGACTAGTTTTGTTTCTGTGCCGCAAAAAAATAATCTCGAAATTTAAACGAAATCGGCTGATATTAACCCATGTCCCAATGACTTGATTGCTTTCTTATTTCTACTCATATTTCAACTAATTTTCAATCTTTTAAACAATTTTAATTCCTTTCAACAATTATTTTTTTTAGAAGGCCCAAGATAGTCATATATTATTACAGATGTTAGGAGTCTTATAATGAGTGTGAAAAATGAAATTATTAGTTAAAATAATTTTTAACTATTTAAATAATACTTATATGTTTAATTCATAGCTGATTGAAGAAAAATAGAAGAACCGTATTTCTTTTACAATTTAAAAAATTTTGGCAATTCTTATGTATCTTTTTGTTTATTAATATTCACAACAGATTTTTAAAGAAGTTTTTATAGTTTAACTAATGTTCGTCCTCAAAAATATGTAAATTATGGTATTTTATTCAGGGCATTATTTTGTTTATTAGATGAAAAAGTAAACATACTCGTTAAAATCATATTTTAATTGCACGTGTTTTAGTACCTATTCGTTTTTTCTAATAAATTATTTAATCTTTTTTTAGTTTATAAAATATTTTTAATTTTGAAATTTCCTTAAAATTGTTTATAGATATAAGCTAACATTCACGAATTCTGTGTATAGTAAGCTAAAAAATTAATTTTTTTGTTCTTTGAAATAGGAAAAGACGTTCCTTTTGCAGGACTAATGCTAAAGAAAATTTCGTAATAATAGTCAGTTCTTTTTCTTTAATAGCTGTATTGTTACCGTTTTGATAAAAATTCGCTGTTTTTAAAAGAATTTAATCTTTTTTGGTTAAAAATGCATCACAACTCATCTGATTAATTGAAAATTGGTATTTTTTGGTTGAATTCAGTTTTTTCAGTTTTTATTATTAAAAATTAAAATTTTTTGTTTATTTTAAAGTTAAAAATATTTTATCAAAAGTCATGACCATGTACTGAAGTGAAAATTTGTATTTTTTAATAAAAATTAGCCTTCTTCGTTAAAAATGTATATTTTTTGCTTCAATTCAAAAGTTTTTGGTCAAAAATCTAACTGTTACATTGAAAATGCGTCTTTTTTGTTAAATTAAACCTTTTTTTATTTAAAATTAACATATTTTGGGTAAAAAATTTAACTACTATGTGGAAGCTTGAACTACTTAGTTATTTAACAATTTTTTTTCTTTGCTGAAGATTTATAGTTTGGGTTAAAATTTCATGTATTTCATTGAAAATTCGTCTTTTTTGGTTAAATTCAATTCTTTTTATGTAAAATGGACACCCTAAGAGTTTGGTTAAAAATTCATGTTCATATATTTTTTTTAATTTGTCTTTTTTGATACAAAATAAGTGTTCTTGGTTGAAAATTCTCCTTTTATATTTGAATTATAACTGTTTTCTTAAAAATTCATCTGTTTTATTAAAAATTCGTCTTCTTTAGTGAAATTCAACCTTCTGTTTTATTGAACATTTACATCTTTTTGGTTGGAAATGCAACTTCTAGGTAGAAATTCGAACTAATTTTTTAACCATTTATTTCTTGGAGATTCATCATATTGGTTAAAAATTTTACATTTCAATAATTTTGTTTCAAAAGTGGCTATTTTCAGTTGAAAATTAATTTTTGTAACAGAAATTGTAATTATTCTATTTTTGGTTGAAAATTGATATTTGTTGTAGTTGAAATTTCTACTATCAGGTTGAAAATTCACGTATTTAGCTAAAAAGTCGCCTCTTTCTTTAAAAAGTTAATCTAATTGTTTTAAAGCTCATCTTATATGTTTAAAAAAATTGTTATTGGTTGACAAATTTAACTATTTGTTTTCAAATTAATGTTCGTGTATTTTTTGTTGTTGATACTTCCTGTTTTGTGTAGAAAATTATTTTTATTGCTTAAAAATTCATCTTTGTTGTTTAAAGTTCAGCTATTGATTTAAAAATTGAATGAATTCTTTATATATTTTGTTAAAAGTTTATTTTTTTGGTAAATTCAACTGTTTTTTTAAATTTTGAATTAACATTTTTTTAAAATTTAATTGCTTACTTGAAATTAAACTGAAAAAATTAACTATTACAGTTTTGAATCTAAATTTATTTTTACAATTTGGAACTCGCCGATTTTCGTTGAAATCTACGAATTTTTATTTAAAATAACATCTGGTGCAACGTACAGATTTTTAGCGAAAAAATATTATTCAAAAAAATTTTTAAATAATAAGAAGTCGTTTTAAAACCTAAGATTTTACCTGCTTTCTCTAATGAGCACAGGGTAATATTAATCGATTTCGCTCAAATTTTTGGGTAATTTTGCTGGGCATTCGAACAAAACTATGATAGGAGGAAAAAATTAAAAAGTTGTTTTCACAATGTGAATAAGGGTAATCCTAATATAAAGTCCTTCTTTTTAGAAATGCATAAAATTTAAAATGTTGTCTATAAATCCGAATATTAGAAATTTTACTAATGCAATTAGTAGTATTGTGTTTGACTGTGAAATCAGTAATTCTATAACTTTCTACTAAACGAAATGGTAAGATTTCAGAAGATTCTAAAACGTTTTTATAAGGATTTTAATTAAACCTTAAGTGAATTTAAATATATGAAGGAAATTCACAATTATTTACTTTGTTTTTCTACTTTTTTTATTAATTCCTTCAATATTTTTGTATTATTTATTCCAATACTGATTCTCCTGGGATAGAATCATACACAAGATTTGTTTTTATTAAAGTTAATATTTGTATAGACTTTAGCGCGCAGATAATTTAAATATGAAATTAAAACTTAATTTGCTTTATTTCATCATTTACAATAGTAATCAAAAATTTCACAATATTGCTTGGAAATATCAATTTTTTAATGAGTTGCAACAAATTGCTAGGGAAACACAATTTAATAATTTTTAAAATATTTCCTACTGATTTTTGGGTTTGAAAGAAGAAATTTAAAGTTTTTTTTAAATTCACATATTAACTTTATATTGTTATATTAACAATAATTGTCTATGAAAAACACAATATATAATATCCAAAAGGTATAGACATTTTCTATTTTTAAAACAAAACACTGATACAAAGTAACTAATACAAAGAAAAAACATTTGAGGCCAGCTAAACAGCGTTTTTAAAAAATTAAAATATTAAAAGTATTATAATTTTATGTGATCATTAATATGAAAAAAAATTTGATTTTTCTGATTAGAATTTTAATAATTTGTAAAAAATAAAAAATACACTTTTTTCACATAAAATCATTTTCTTTGAAAAGTTATTCTAACAAAGACTAATATATAATTTTTCAAGAAAAAAAATTAATTTTCAAATTGGTGAATCGAATAGCGCTATTTGATTTTACGTATATCACATTTTTGAACAATTTAAGGATTAAAAATTTGCTTACAAAAATGTTCGATGGAATTTTTGAGAATGTAGTAGCCAATAAATGTAAAATATACCGCTGAAAGTAAATTAAAATTCTTCAAATTATTGCAAATTAAATAATTTTAGTCACTGATATTAATTTTTAGTGAATTAGTTTCTTTAAAATGGGTAAGTTTTAGTTTAATATTGAAAAATAAGTGAATAGTTGAAGGGACTGGAAAAGTGTCTTTGAACAAAGTTAGTTTAACTAAGAATGTCTTTTCAGAAAAATGAAACATCTTTGAGGATTATAGTGTACAGAAATTAAGAAGCGTACGTAATATACAAATTTTAAGAACCTAAAACTTCAGGTTGCTGATTAGTATTGTCATATTATGTAATTGGACGTGCCGTTCATACAATTTTGACACTTTTTGTATCATTCCTTGTATTTAATAATTTATTATTTAACTTTAATACAAATCTCTTCATTGTAATATCAGTTTTTAAATTTATTTCAAACTATCGTTTAAAATAGTTACGATTAGGCAATACATTTACCAATTCATTTATTTTAAAATTATTTATAATATTAATTTATTATGAATGGGTGCTATTTGAGTTAGTAGAAAAATGCTACCAAATAGTAGTTTTCCAAAAATTGAGATTTAGAAAGTTTAAAATTAAGGGAAAAGATGAAGGTTTTTAATGAATACACGAAGATAATAAAAAGTCGTGAATTTACCGCTATAAAGGAATAATTAATTATATGTATGTGCGAGGGAGCTCAGGCGAAGACCGTTAATCGATTGCTATTACAGGTGGCACATACCACGTACAATGTCACGTGTCGACATATCGCGTACATACGGCGCTGACACTTTTTTTCGAAACGTACATAGGTATGTAGGTAATATATCGAGATTCTGTTTATGTTTCCTGTGAATGTATTGTCGCTGTATAACCGCTAGTCGAACCTTTTTGCCCAACAATACCGTACGACACATCTGTCTCGAATACAAATTTTGTACAAACATCTCGCTTGAATCTTCCACATTCTTTGGACGAAACTGAGTCATGATTTTGATGCCGATTCAGTTCGACGCGACGAGTTGATAAATTAGACCGGAAATTCTTGTTTCAGGCCATATTAAATTAAATTGTAAAAATTGCTGATACTTATTTTTATAATGCTTTTAATTCTGTTTGAAAATTCAAAATTTAAAGTCACTTTAACTTAAAAGCGTGTCTTCCTTAACAGCCTTGCATAAATCACGTGAATAAGTAACATAATGACTTTGTGAAGCTTTTTGCCTGAGGTGCTTGTTATAGAGAGATTGATCAGAAACCTGGGTCGAAGTATTGTCGCGGAACGAACGTGTTATTTACATTTAAGAAACGGGAATTTCATATGAATCTACAAATCTATGCCGCCTATAACCGCTTGAGCCACGTTCACCTCGAAAGACTGAGCCAGTAACTCCGGAAAATTTTCTATGTATCTTTACTGAAGTTCTGGTGGTTCGGATCTCACCTTATTCTGTAGGTCCCTCTATCTTGCACTTGGCTGCAACCCAGTGCGTAAATGATGAGGTAAAAAAGAGGCTTTAGCCAATATGCCAAATTAAGCACACTTTCCTTATCAAATCACTTGTTTGCATTACAAAAATGTGTTCGCGAGTGATCATATATACCGGGACAGCTCCGTGCCGACTCTTAAAAAAATAAAATCCAACCCTTACCAAAAATCCCTTCGACATATTGGGCAATAACAATTTTGGCCTGCGAATCCCTAAGAAAGAAAAGTTAAATAAATTTGATTGTAAACAGCTGTATGTCAACTTAATATAATACCTACTGATATTAGTATTAATTAGGTATTTAAAAAAAATGTTATCCCCCCTCCCTCCTGGGCTCCACATAAATTACCGAAAGATCTCCTCAGACCCATCCTAAATCTATTCATTTATAGAAGGCTGCACAGTTTTTCTACATCCTCTTTTTTTGAGTTAGAGAGTTTATTATGTTCGGTTGAAGGGATCTACCCAGTAACTCACCTCGAAAAAAACGCTATTTTCGCGACTTTTTTCGTAGATTATGTATAAATATTATGATGTAGGATTTATTAGGCTTAGTAAATGCAGTCTTGAAATACAATTAACAATATTTTTTATTCATTTTATAGAGTTTTTATACTTAAAAATGTCAGTCGAACACAATGCCTCAAACGTCCGGCTTATGTTGATAAAATCTCGGAGCAGGGTTATCTGAAACTAAAAAGTCAAAAAGTTTTAACTTCAGTATGACAACGTCTAAACCTGCTTCGAGATTTTATCAACATGCCGGACCTACCTACTATTAAGGCGTTGCGTTCGAATGAAATTTTCAAGTATAAAAACTGTATAAAATGAATTTAAAAAATCTGCCCGCTTTGCGGGCACATTCTCATAACCCGCTTCACGCGCGGCTCGCTTCGCTCGAAAGTTTGGGCGCGCCTACAGTGCTCACCTGTTAGATCTCACGCTTCGCGCTCGATTAGGTATTCATCTCGCCCTGCGCGCTCAAACATATTTGCCTCACGCTTTGCAAGCGGTTATGACATGCTTTCGGTTCAATTACGTAAGTTTTACGTAAAGAGAAGAACTAATTTACTTAAGGTTCTTAAGGAACCTGAAGGAACACATTGTTATCTAGACACTCGATATTTAGTTTAAAAATCATGTAAACCTCGCGCTCCACACTCGTCGTTTCTGTTCATCGTATAATAGAGACACAAAAGTTTAAGCGCGCTTTGCGTTCTATGTTATATGTTCTTTGAATACAAATGACTGAATTTGTATTTGATTTCAAATGAAGAAGGAAATTCCTTTACTTCAGCGTATATTTCTGTACCTTGCTCATAAATTATACAATCAGAATGATTTTTTCCAACTATCTGAAAAAGGGGGGGGAATAGTATCTAAGTCGTTTTTGGATTATATACATATGATAAATTTGTAAATAATTATTGAAATGATTTGCGCCTTCACGTTACATTGTCAATGTGAATGTACCATGTAATTAATGTATATATAAAAACAAAGTTCTATTACATTACATATTACATTAAATATTATATTAAGTTTGCAGAATAATTAAAAATTCATTATATTAAATTCTTTACCTCGACCCGAGACTGCTTATTCAGATATTGCAAAATAAAGTAGTAACTTTGTCCATTAACATGATTTTATCATTTATTTTTTATTTTTCACAAATCTTTATTTGCAGCTACCCTGAGAAATGTATTATTTCAAAAAGTAGCCCATAAAAAATTTGTAGATCTTTTTTGAGTGCACAATTTTTGTCCAATCATAATTTGTCGTATCTTGCATAGTTTGTCCGTAAAATGGAATTTTTTATTTTTCATTATTTTTTGTGCAATAAAAATGTAAATTTTCGATTTTTCCAAAAAATTCAAATAGTTTTTATGACAATCTTGTAAGGTGTGCAAAGAAATTCATTTTTCTCGTATTGACTTTTTTTCGTATCTTGTGTTGTTTGGCTAATAATGCTCATTTTCGTTTCTTTTTTTGAATTTTCAAATTGCTATAGCTCTGAAATTTTTTTTTTATTGTTCATGTTGTTTTTTACGAATAAAATAAAAACTACACGTCCTATAAAAAAGTGATTGATAACAAATTTGTAGATCTTTTTGGCCGCACAATTTTTGTCTTCACATCTTTCTTCGTATCGTGCATAGTTTGACCGCAAAATGGAATATTTTATTTTTTATTATTTTTTCTGCGATCAAAATTTAAATT
>JAAAKG020156543.1:0-30198 GCA_010014905.2 Druon quercuslanigerum | reverse complement strand
TGAATTAAAAATATTAAACATAACCTCAAATTGACTAAATGTATCATCTAATCGACATTTCATACCCTTTATCTGTTCTTCGTTAATGTACGAACATTAAACTTGTTTTATATTTACAAATAGGTTATTAATTAATTTCTTAAATGTACCGAAATAAGTAAACTCAAATATTTACAGACGTTATTTTACATAACCGTACATGTAATATCTCGGATATTTCAGTTTCACATTTTGGGTGTTAGTACGTAACATCTCACTTTTTAATATCTACAGATGTTAACTCCGAAAATCTAGATTGCTGTCCTATAGTTAAACGTAAAATATGTTAAACCTGAACATGTAGATGTTACATTTGAACATCCATTTTTCTCCGTGTATGTGACTCGGAATTTGTTCTTACCTAATCTTTTTGGAAAAAATAGTGAAATCGGTTTTTTGAGCAATAACTTTAATTTCAATGCATTAAAGAATTTAAAAATTTCATCTAGATGTTTTTGCAACTTTGAGACTGATAATCTTTTACTCAAGGATGCTGCATAAATCGCTATGTCATCCGCGAACAAAGCCAATTTGATGGTTAGATTTATCGGAATGTCATTAGTATAGTAGATAAATAGAATAGGGCCCATTAGAGAACCTTGCGGCACCCCAACTGCAATATAAAATTCTTTAAACATAGTTCCATTTACAGTAATTACATATTTTCTGTTGGTTAGGTAATTTAAGATGATTTTAGTCAGATACTTTGTGAAGTTTATTTTATAAATTTTTTAAATTAGGCCTTTATGCCGAACAGTCTCAAATGCCTTTTCAAGGTCTAATAACACCATCGCGGTACACGTATTATGATTCATTTTTTTGGAGATATAATTAGTGACTCTGAGCAATTGATGTTGTGTGCTTCGACGCGATCTGAACCGACATTGTTGAGGGTTAATATTTTTTTTTTTTGATTCGAAAACATTAATTCTGCTGTAAATTATTTTTTCAAAGATTTTACTCAAAGTTGGGAGAAGACTAATAGGTCTATAAATTTGAGGAAATAATTTATCTTTGCCAGCTTTGTAAACTGGAAGTATGTTTATGCCAGGATCGGGCCACAACCACGTCTCACTACCGTGAGATAGGTGGTTACAGTCCGGCAAAAGTCTCGTGCACCCTGAGAACCGCCTTCTGCATTTTCCCCGCAAGTGTTTTAGCATATTGTTCACACGCAGGGATGCTTTTCAGCCTATTAACCAGTGAAAGCTTGGCACCTCCTAAAGCGCCGATGATATGGATGATTCATGTAACAGAATATTCCGGGTACAATCGTCGCAATTCCCATACAATGTCTCCATACCTCTCTTTCTTTTCATTCTCCTTGGCTATAATGCTTTTGTCAGCTGGTGACGAAAATTTGATAACCAGCATGGTTCGCTTGTCGAAGTCAAGGAGAACTATGTCAGGCCTCGAAAATGTAACAGAAACAATTATCGAGAATATAAAGTTCCAGTATATGCAACACTTCTCATTCTCGACAAGTGACTCTATTTCCCTAGGAGCGTTTAGCGACGCGATATTAAGGTTAATGCCGTAATAGTGACAGGGATGGTAATAAAGCATTCTTAGTGCCGCATTGCGCCTTTGTATGTAGGTCGTTCCTGCATGAGTTGAACAACTAGATAGTATGTGTCCTAGATACTCGAGATGTGCATGGCACGCCCTGCAGCTATCATCGTGAATATCGCGGCTCAAAATGTGGCGACGGTATGTTAAGGTGGAAATGACACCATTTTGATTTAAGGAAAGCAAAAGTTAGTTCATACGACATTGACTGATCCTCCAGATTTCTGCGGAAGATGCTGTGCATCCTCTTATCGAGGGGCTGTTCCCGGAAGTTTTTCTCCTGTGCCTTCTGGATCCGGGCTTTCAGGAGTGAGTATTCGAGATAGATAAGATTTAATGCATTCTGCTCACTACTGATACTGAAGTTAAGTCTGAGTGTTTCAGCAGCCTTCTCTGCTGCTTTATACAGAAACGCTCCTTTGTCCTCTTCTTCATACTTCCTGACAATTTTAAGCAGAGGATCTCTTCCATTTTCGACTCTGTGTGCTGTACCCACAGCGTGAGATCTCATGTCGTGAGATGTAGAGTCGCGGAGCAGAAGACTTAAGATGCATGCTTTTGTTTATGTGCATAACCTTTCGTGTCCCGATATCAAGGGATCTGAGCCCGTTATTCGTCCATGAAACCACTTCAAATGAATAAAGTACTACCGGGACGGCAAGCATGTTCGTCGCAGATACTTTGTTTCTCGCCGACAGTTCGGAAGACCAAATCTGCTGGATGAGCCGTTTATATCTGCTTCGGAGAATATCCTTTATAGATGTCACATTCTACATGCGGCTCTGTGGCACGCCTAGGTACGCAAAGTCTCTCCAGAGCAAGAGTGTCTTATAGCGCTTCTATCGATTTTTAGCCTAAATCTTAAGATCATCCATGTAAAATACATGGGTGACATTGTGCTTTCGATTTTCAGGTTTGCCGCAAAGATACCCCTGGAAATGGCGAAGTGCTAGATATAATGGCAATAATGTGAGGCAAAAGTGGAGTGGGCTCATGGAGTTGCCCTGAAAAACACCTCTTTGGAAAGTGACCTTGTTAGTTGTCATCTGGTTTTCCAAAGTGACACCAATCTCTCTTTGCATCTCACGATTTGCGGATGGATCATTCAGCTTTCCAAAAGACAGATGATAAGTTTATGGGACGTCGAATCGAAAGCTGTACGGTAATCAATCCAGGCCTTCTATAGGTCACGTTGGTAGGCTGCTACATCTTTGAAGGCACATCTATCGATAAGCAGGTTTTCCGGACATGCTTCTGCGCCTTTCTTTAAACAGCCTTGTTCATATATTTCTTGCCATACAGATCCGATTGCCCGATCAATCCTATCATTTAGGATAGCTGTGAATATATTATACAGTGTGTTCAGAGAAGTGATTAGCCTGTAATTCTTTGCATCACCTAAGTTTTCCATTTTCGGCAGGAGTACTGTGCGCTCTTCCACCAGGCATTCCGGAATTGGCTTTTCCGACTTCAAATATCAGGTGAAAATACGGGCCAGATGGTGGTGGGTTGAAGGAAACTTCTTCCACCAGATGGTCATGATACCAGAGTGGAATATCTTTTTATACTTCTCAATACTTTTTTCACCTTCGCGGTAGTGATAGTTGGGCATTCCTCCTCAGGTGTTGTTATGAGGGCATTACACAGCATTACACAGGTTATCTCGCGTTTATGTCCTGTTATTCATAGACACTCGAGTCTAAAACCTGAATATGGACTCCTATTTAACAAATTGTTTATCCGACCAATCATAACCTACATCTGCACAATTTGCGGTGTTGCGATATACCAAGAACTCTGTCCTTCACAGAGCATTTCACTTACCTTATATATTAGAATAAATCAAAGAAACCGCCACTAAATTCTATGAATCAGCATCATTATCACCTTTCAAACATATCTCTTCTCTCGGGAAATATGATTTTGATCCGCTTCGCAAGCACGCGATGCCAAAAGACTTCCTCGTGAAATAAGTCTAACAACGACTTTCATTATTCGACCCCTCTACCCCTTCCCACTATTCTTTTTTACCACTCTTTCATAAAATAAATGATCAGATGTCGTGGTTTTTCCCGTATACGGGCTTTTTTCCCACATAAAATAAACGTCACTCTTAATTCAAGTCATGTCAAATTTCTCTCAGATTGTGTAGCAATGCCCAAAACGGGTAACGCACAACAACTTCTTCCCGCCCCCGTGCAATGAATCTCACGACGGGGGGCGATGGTTGGAGCCCCCTCATCCCCACCCCCTTTTTTAACTATCCCCCTAATACCCTTAGTGACAGTCTCGCTCAATGTTACATCTGATATTCCCCAGATTCACATCCCTCACAATAAAAACAAAGCAAAGATATTATATATCTTTGAACAAAGTCTGAAATTGATGCTAAACTTGTTTTCCTTTTTGTTTGAAATTAAGTCGGTAACTTTATTGAATCATAACAATAGTACTTTAAAAAATCTTCCTGAGTCTTAAAACAAAATAAGCCACTAATTGGGCTGAATTTTAGTCTATTGGTTTTAAAGAAAGATTTAATAGTATTGTCTTAGGATGCAGATACTTCGAGCTGAAAAAAGGCTGAAATGAAGCTATTTTTGAGTCCTCGAAAGTTTTAAGATGTGACGTCACACTCGCGGCTCCCTCTATGCGACGTCATTTGCCTAATTTGCATAAGTACAATGTGTACTTATATTTGTTCGTCCTTTGAGCTTCCTTCAAGCTCTAATTTAAACAATTCAACCGAAGAGAAAACATTTGTATTTATATTTAATTGAAAACAAAAACACAAGAACATGACAAAACAAGTTTTTTTATTAACACGGAAATATAAAGACAACTTCTTTGTTTGAAACAAATATATCATTCTAAAAATTGTTTAAATATAAATTCGAATTTATATTTAAACAATTTATATTGAAGTAAATTTATTTTAAACAAATAAATTTTTTGCATATTTCCGTATAATAAATGTTGTCTTGTTCTAGCTCATCGTTGTCCTGAACTTGAAATTTAATTTAGACTTAATTTAACCAATCTTGCCAGCTGATTTTTAAATTCAGATTAGGTCTCAATTTAAGTGCATATTTTGCTTTTCAATCGAAAAACAGTTAATCGAAGGACTGAATTTCAGCCGATTCTCTGACTTGCAGTTAATTTTCAGTCTTTAATGGCTGAATTTCAGCCCTATAATCGTTTTATTTCTCGACTATTACCCTACGCAGAATTTAATCACACCTTGTCCACTTTCGTATAAATATTAAATCAAGACTGTTCTTAAGCTTAAAATTAGACTTTGTTTTTACTGTGCACTCTCCGTTGAATGTATAAAATATTAATGTGCATATACTATTCACAAATGAAGTTTGGAATACAGCAATTACATCGATAAGCTTAAAATTAGACTTTGTTTTTACTTTGCACTCTCCGTCTCTTTCTATCTGACAACTTACGCGCACAAACTTAGGATCATTTTCGTATATTTTTATACAAGCTTGAATGTATAAAATATTAATTTGCATATACAATTCACAAATGAAGTTTGAAATACAGCAATTGCATCGATACCTACATTATAGTAAGAGCACCTACTAAGCCTTCTAAATATTTATGTAGAAACAAAAGAAAGGCTTCAATAATATTACCTCCATGCCTTTTTTATTTAGTGTACCTTGTAACCTTATACAAGAGTGAGATCGCGGAAATTTAAAAGTATTTTACAACAACAACTTTGCTATTGTTAGAGATAAGAGCCGACTGAGAGAAATTAAGAAATGATTAAAAGATTAAGGAATTGAATTGTAATCTTATGAATTCGGTACATTACATAACGGCGAAACGATTAAAAAAAGATAGAAGCAAATCGGTTAATCCGTTCAATTTCTGGATGTACCTTTTTTTGCTCTTCTCCGATTGTACGACAACAATTGCTGCAAAAAAGATGCTGCGCCCAAAATTGAAAATTGCCTAATCGGAAAACTAGGGAATTAACATTTATTTTATTTTCAAGGTTGAAAGTTGAAGGCTATGCAATTCGCAGCATTTTATTGGGCAATTCCTTTAAATAATATTCAATGGTACAATGTGTAATGTTTATGCTATGTTACAATTTTACAAAAATTATAAATATATTTTCAAACGATTTACAATATGATGTGTCTACAAAACAATTCAATACGAATAAATTTTATTTCCAACCCAAGAAAAATTGTTTAAAGAAACGTATATTATTTAAACAATTATTAAATACCAAAAAATGTAACAAAAAATGGAGTATTAACGAAACCTAGAGTGGTGAATTTGTTTAAATACATGATGTTATTACTTGAACAATTATTTATTCTCTAATTTCCACATTTCTAAACATTGAGCCAGAGATGTCCACTTTTTCTAAATTGGTATCCTATGCTACGTTTTGTTGAATAATTACATAATTTTGATACATTTCTTTTTATGTTTAATACAATAATATTTTTTTCACAAATAACTTTCTCAGCATTGCGCATGCGCCAGAAAGGAGTAGTGAACTTTACACAGTTTGCCTAAGAGAGCAAGGGGGAGGAGTTCTCGAAGATTATAGAAATCACGCGCGAAATTCGAAAATGAATCCCAACAATGTGTGTGTTTCTCCAGCGCTGAGAGAAGTTTACAACCCAACGATGCTTGAATAAAGTCCAACGTTAAAAATTCAGCCCAAAGACGTATATGATTGGTCACCGATGAGAAGAAGCGATATATGGAGTTAGAATTCAACCCAACGATATTTGTAATATTCAAAACCGGAAATAAAAATATGCTCTGCTTTCAGAGTATTACCTGATAGTTGGCTGATCCTGAGAATACAAGTACCAGGTCTTAAGACCTAGAGCGTTTCGAACTGCACAATTTGCATTTCAGAATTGGAGGTGGTGATTGCATCTTGTTGAGACTGTCATGTACAGTTTTTTTCAACGAGGGACAGCCCAGATCTTCCAGATTATTTACATTTTGCTCGTACTGAGCCAAACATTTTTTCTTTTCAAGTCCTTTGACGTAGATTGCGCGAGCGCCACCTAGTGTATCTCGGATTATAAGCTTTACTTCTTCATAGGGTATGTCACAGTAAGTCCATTCCAGACGATGACAATTGCGCGTCAACCATAAATTTGCACTCGAGTATTTGACAAGTAGCGAGTCCCAAGAGTAGGGTGGTTCAAAGTGGTAGATCACAGGTTGCGCCTCTTCGTGAAGAGCAATGATAGCCAAGTCCTTGAAAATAAACTGGTTGATAGGTTTCTTGAAGCGCTGCATGTCCACTATGAACTGCATATCGATAAAAACTAAAGTCTGTTGCTGAAATCATCTCTCTTTTATATCTTTCATCTCCACCACCGCCACCAATGCCGACATTACCTCCACCACTATCAACATTACCCCCACCGCCACTATCATCTTAAATCAACTTCTTTATACTACCACTAAGGGGCTGGTACTGAATCATACGGTCATGTATAATTAGACAGTAGGCTGCAGTTTCAGCAGGAAAATTGTTTGAAGATTCAAATTCCAAACGAACGTTCATAGAGGCCTGTTTAAAAAACTCATTTTGTTTTGAGCAATCAATTACAGTAAGCGGATCATATTCTTTGAAATCACTTTTCTTTAACATTGGTTCAGGCTCTTTACCGTAGTATGCTGTCTGGAAGTTTGCATACATCTCATACAGTAGTGCACACTGATTATGAACAAAGTCCAAATTCAAATTACCGTACGGATAGTGCTGTGAATTGAGGAATTACATGACATTGGTTATATTGCAGTCATCGAAGCTATTATCATATCTGGCTCGTTTATCTTTTCTGAGTGTCTGGAAACCCAGTATAATGTACCGTCCTTTTTCCAACTGAGTTGATGTTTTCACAGTTCATATATGTCTTGAGGTGGTGGGGAGCAGGGGGTATTCATACAAAAACGAAAACTTATAGTTTTGAGAAAATATTTTCTGATAATGTTCATCAACTGTATCTTTAGCTGATCTGTAACCACTGCATATGGTATCATCCACTCCAATGTATGTATCGAGATCTAATAATGCTCTTCATTTCCTGGCTGTTGTCGTTCCTGTATAATAGCATTTATGTCACTGCGCGATCTTGTCAGGGCAAGTTCATGCTTTGCGCTTACAACGAGTTTTAGATAATCTTTAGCAAATGATAAGATCATACTGAGTGGAACAGTGACATCAATGTGACCCTCATCATTGTTAAGACGTTTTATTCCTTTCGGGATGTCAAGCCATCCTGCATTCTCCATAAAATTAATTTTTTCAGGGGTAAGTAAGGCGTAGTTTTTCATGGTATTAGGGAGACCGACATTCTTGCAACAATCAATCTCAATACCACTGAGTTCATAGCGAATTTCATCAAACAGATAGCAGGTGGCATTGCACAATAGTTTTGTACCAGTAACAGCAGTAACTTCATCAGGTCTTGTTAGCCTTCTATATAAGTGCAGTGAACGCTTGCTGGGTAGTATAAACAAATCTTGATGCTGGATAGCAATTCGGCTTTTATCGCTGTTGTTGAATGTTGATGATGCATAAGGCTGGTGTGCATGAATCTCATAGTGAGCTATATACTAATCAAAAAACACTGGTGCTTGAATGTTCATTATTTCTTCCATTTTTTTTGTTGAAAGAAAAATACGATACCCACTATGATGATTTGACGTGTAGTCGTATTCTTATAACTTCTCCTCGAAAATTCACTAAGTCTCCGTAAAAACGTATGTGGAGCTGAATGTGATGTATTGCCTTCACGGCGATTGGAAGGTAAATGACGTGTGGCGGCACTTCAAAGATCTTATATCCTGGTGGTACTATAGGAAGGAATTCATGAATCGTGCGCACTTTGCGATTGTTAATGTAAGCTCTCGTAGTGATATTGCACTCAACTCCCAGGGCGTTGACTTAAAGAATAGCTACAGGCAGATCTGAAGTATGAGTCTTATTGGCTTCAAGAATACGTGGTGTGAATCCCAATAAATGCCCAATAAAATCTTGGGGTTTAAATTTCACTTTGCGATCACACTTTATCTCGCTGCGCAATGTGTTATTATTCGGCTTTATGTTTATTGTTGTGCTATCAATTGCTAGAGCCTTCTGGAGATAAATCTCAATGTCTTCAATCTCATACTTACCAGCAGGAATAATCACCACCCGATCGCCAACATATATTTTATTCTTTCCAGTGTCAACATTAGGAATCGCATTGAATGTGAGCAATTCAACGAGTCCAAAGGCATAGTTCTTGCGAGAAGAGAGTTCTATTGGTAGGAAATACTCTGCGCCTAGCACAGAAGAATTTCCAATTATCGTGAGAGTGAATAATTCAACCATGAAGGTATTCTTCCCTGTACTAACTTTAGTCCGTTCATCACGCGCCCTTCTATAGACAGTATTTATCTTTTATATGCAGTTGCTTCACATAAAACTTTTAAACACAAATGTCCACATTCAACACTGTCATAGTCTTGATACCCGTCATGATTGTATTTTATTGCGCTAATAACACCTAGGTAATCTACTAGATCCGATGGTGGCCGAAGATTACCGAAACTGTCAAAGTACAGGACACTGTCATCAATCTTTATATAGGATACCCAATGGGTACCCGGACCATGACCATCATCAAGATTGACAATATCTGAATCAGCTTCAATCAACTACCTTCACAGGTAGTTGATTGCGCATAAGCACTCCACAAAAATGTAAAATATTTAGAGCTTTAGCATACTTGAACAGATCAGCATCAGTGAGTAACGGTGAGGCAGCTTCACTACAAGTTTATTAGCACCGGTCTTAGATGAAGTCCCTGTTCCTTTAGGCAAGGTTTCATGTGAAGACCTAATTCATTTCTTTAGGGTTCTAGGTGTAAACCTTTTTCCAGAACAATAGCCTCCATTGCATTGTTATGACGTTGAACTTCTGCCAGTTATTGTTTAACAGCGCTAGCATCGTTTACCGGCTCAGCTACACCTGCTGCTCCACCAGTGAGAGTGCCAAGTGCACTGAGTTCAGCAAAAATGAGAATCAGTGGCAAAACACATCCAAATTTCAAAGGTATTGGCAAGACACATGGCTTTTGCACTTGATCTTTAACGCCTAAGATTTGACAGCTTTCTGTACACCTCTGGTTGCAGACTTGATGGCCACTTTTGCATCACTACTTCGTTTCATTGCCTTCTTGGCTGCAGTCACAGACTTTCTAAATCATATTAGCCTATTTTTTGTAGCTGGTTTCTTCTTCGAATTAGGTTACCTCTTCTTTGAAATGCATTTCCTCTTTGAAATAGGCTTCTTCTTCTTCTTTAATCAGGTTTACTGGCTAGTACACGATCTGCAGAATTTCTCGTTTCAACGTTCTCACGATTTTTCGAGTATGGAAGGTTGTGTTTTTTCATGCTGCGTCTAAAGGATTAGTGCCAGGATCACCTCTAACAAGTCGTTTAGCCAACTTCGTACCTGTTCCACAGTATTGGTAGCGAGGCAAGTGCAACTCAAACGGCAAGTTGTTGATGACTTTATTGACCAATCCTTTACCTTGGTGACGATGTGACACTTTACGGCTTAAAACCTGTAAAAAAGTTACAAGCGCCTCGCTACCTTACGGCCCTGCGGGCCTAGAAGAAGGAGTGGGGAACAGTACCAGCCCTTATTACCGCAAACCTGCCTCGAGGACAGTTAGTCTTTTGTTCACTACCTGTAATAGTAGCCGGCACCTTTGGCACCAATCCGCAACCCCTGCATTATTTGATGCTTCCAAACCAAAACAACGCCGCAATCCACTGATTCTGACCTCACCGGAAAGCGGACTTGTGGTTTAATAAACCACAATTCTGGCTTCACTTGTTCTCTTAACGATCCAAATCCCTCACCTTTCCCCTAATTTTCTAGATCCCTCACAAATCATTCCACACTCTGTGAAGGTTAGTACGGAACTGATGCAAAATCTATATAAGGGCTGTATTTATAGCTTTCAGAACAGTCGAGATTAAGATGCGGTTTAAGACACATCTCGTTAAACTTCCAGTTGACAAATTTGACACTTCAGTGAGCATGAAAAAGTAATACAACCAAGTGATGCTCAAACAATTTCTATAATTGTATTTGATGACGTGGCCTGTGAGAAATAGGATAACATTACAGATTTTTTCTGTATGGGTAGGAACGCATTTTCACATATGTCAAACTTACAGTCGAATTCCTAAACAGCTAGTTCGAGATAATGTCAATATGTTGATATTTTTCAAACAAGATGAAAGAAACTTGAGACATGTGATGATCATGTCAACATTGACATGAGCTATTCTCAATTTTGAGACTTATTTTCAGCATGTTGGAATAATGGCAAGTATGGATTTGTTGTCATTAGGAGATGTTCCGTTAAATTGCAAAAGCCTGTAACTGAAAAACATGAAGAGGAGGATGTGAAGGAGGAGCATGATAACGCTTCCTCCATGAAGGCTGATGCTAAAGAAGATTAAGACACCACTATGCATGAAGAAGATGATACAGCCGAGGCTGCTCCCAGTTATGACCATTTAAAAAATGAGTTCCTCAGAATGCTACAAAAAAGTAGAAAGCAATATCTAGATATGGTTTATGGTGTGCGTAAGCTCAGTGATATCAGCCTTTTGATTAGTGATAAACCTATTACTTTTGAGGGATAATATAAAAGGTTGATGTTAAACAGTATCTGAAAACAATTGGTCTGCTTGAACTGCTCTTTAGAAATTCTCCCGAAGAGTCGTCAGTACGCACTGATGATCTGAACAATTACAAGGAAATATTGATTGCTAAAAATGCACATAAGAAGCGGCATAGCCTAAATGAAACTATTCGTACCAGCTGACATATCAAGTACAACCATTTTATTACAAAAATGTTCAACGTATCTCGCATACGATCCTCAACTAGTGGAGGTTCTCTACCCCAGTATATGTTAGTAAGAAAAATAGTAAAGACTGACTACGTCTACTGGGATGACCCTAAAAAAACTATTTGTTCGCCTTCGTCTACGCCTATCTTCTCAGACATCAGGCAACACGAGTCACAACAATAAAATCATATAAATCATTGAGGAACTGCGGGAAGATGAAAATATATATTAGGAGTGTTCTCATAACTATCGTCAGTATCACGATGAGTATCGACGTGTTTGGACGTCACCTGTATCGAATCGCTCCAGGAAGCCCTGGACCGCCTGGTGTTGGATTTAAGATCACCTCTGACGGCCATAACGACGTAGAAGGAAAAAAACTTTGTAACGTTAGCGAGGCCAAAGAACAATCCTAAGCAGTCAATTTGGGACTTATGCAGCGCATCATACAAAAAGAGGTACGTACAGTGTATCAAGTCACTTCATCCAGGCGAACAGAGATTGACAATAATAATTTGATGATACGTATACTCGAATAATCAATTAAGGAGAAACTAAAAACCCTGCAGATCGACACCCAACAAGATTTGTCAGTCCATAATACTGAACTCATTGCTCAGTTGGACGCTGAATTAAACGCCCTCGAGAATCGAAATTTATTCTCATTTATTATTCATATTTCATTTATCATTCTATATTACTTCCATTCTCGAGAAATTATCGCTAGTTACAGTTTACCGAAACCCGCTAGAAAGAATTATTTACGTCGTCTTGTGCAAATGCGTGGTATAGACGCGACGTGACAGGCAGATTTGGTTGAAATGCTTTCCTATGCCTGTGAGAGTAATGGATACAAGTACTTACTTACTGTAATCGATATTTTCTCTAAGTACGCCTGGGTGGTTCCTGTTAAAAGGAAGAGTGGACCAGATTTCACTTGACAATATGCCCATCTGTGAAAGATTGAATCGCACTCTCAAGAATGAGTTGCGGCCACAATTTAGCTTGAGAGGCAACTACAAGTGGATGGATATTTTACCTACACTAATTTCCATGTACTACAAAATACCAGGGGTGTTATTTGAAGTTTGCTGGTTTTTTCAATAAAGAAAACACTTAATCCTCAAGAGAATCTCAAAAAAAATTTTATTCAAAGTATTGACCATTGGATTCTACACATTTTACCTATCTTTCAGGCAAATCATGGATATTATTCCAAAAAAACTTTTTCTCTTTCGAGGCAAACCATTCGACGAGCCATTTTTCGACTTCTTCAAAATTGTCGAAGCGCTGCTCTGCGAGTGAGTGTTCAATCGATGCGAAAAGGTGATAGTCGGACGGGGCGAGGTCTGGAGAGTTCGGCGGGTGCGATAATATTTCCCAATTCAATGCTTTTAATGTGTTCTTCACCACTTTAGCGGTATGAGACGGTGCGTTGCCATGTTGTAGGATAACTTTGCCATGTCTTCGGGCCCATTACGGCCGTTTTTCGATCAACACATGATTCAAATTGATAATTTGTTGTCGGTAGCAATCCGTATTCACCATCTCACCAGGTTTTAATAACTCCAAGTACACCACACCACACTGGTCCCACCATACACAGATCATTGTCTTACGGCCAACGCGATTTGGCCTTGGAGAAAATATTTCCTTTCAAACCGTTCAAGCAGCATTTCACAAATGGTTTTTTGATTTTCCATTTGTCTATTGTTTAGTTGGTGTGTTACCCATTTTCCATACTTTTGGATTTTTCCCATGGTTTTTAAACGTTGGCGAATTGCTCCTCGGGTCACATTTTGTGTTTGTGCCAATTGTTGTTGCGATTGGATTAGGACTTCATCCAATAACGCCTGCAATTCCTCGTCTTCGAACTTTTTCGCTGCACCAGGATGTGCATTGTCTGTTAAATCGAAATCTCCTCTTTTATATTGACGAAACCATATCTCACATGTTCTATTCACTGGAGCGTGTTCGCCATAAGTTTCTACCAGCAATCGATAAGATTCAACTGCTTTTTTCTTTTGATGAAATAAGAAAAGCAACGAATGCCGCAAATGCGATTTACTTGGACCGAAACTCGACATATTCACTGAGTTTACCTTATGATGTTTTTATTTTGGCATAATGGAAAAATATGACATAGATGCCAAATCATATAATCGTATACATATCTCTAGCGACATCTGTAAGTAAAACCGGCAAACTTCAACTAACACCCCTGGTATATCGAGGACAAGGCCTAAGTTTAAAGTTGGTGACAGAGTTCGAGTCAGCACGTACAGACACGTCTTCGAGAAAGGATATACAGCCAATTGGACGACCGAGATATTTACTGTTGATCGGATTATGTTGACAAATGCAGTGACGTACAAGCTAAAGGACAATCAAGATCAACCCATCGCTGGCGGATTCTATGAAAAAGAACTTCTTAAATTTATCCAGACATTTACCTTGCAGAGAAAGTAATCAAGAAACGTGGCAGCAAAATATTTGTAAAGTGCTTTGAGAGTTCACTTAAAAGCTGGATAGATCAATCCGATATGTAATCACCTTTCTGCAATGTTGAAACAACTCTATGCACTGTTGAATCAACGTTGAAATAATGTTGAATCAACTCTGTGCAACGTTAAATTAATGTTAAGCTAACGTAAAATTAACGCCAAGTTAATTTTAAACTAATGTTAAGTTAAAGTTAAACCAATGATGAAGTAGAGATAAAATATTAAGTGTATGCTTATACTAATTGTATGTAAGGTTTTAATAAATAAAAGAAAGAAATTCATATATACGTTGTTTTTTATTCAGTTAAATCATCAAAACTATTACTTACAACTATTTATAACGGAAAAATAAAATAAACCTACTATTTACAAAAAACAACAATTATTAAGAACTAGAAAAGTAAACTAATTCTACTATTTGCAAACAAAATTGAATTAGTTATATACAAGAAGGTCTAGAAGTTCATTGTCGCTTTCTGTTAAATTGTCGTCATTATCATTATTGATTGCATTAATAAAAAATCTCTTGTCGTCATATGGACGCAAAGTTATTTTTTCTGCTTAACTGTCTAAGTTGTGAATCCTCGATCAAATAGTATACTGTGTTCTTGCTTGAATATCAAAACTTTGAAGACATTCCAGATAATCGTCAAAACAGACACTCTTCTTTACAACGCTTGCTTTGATTCCTTTAGCTATTTTCAGAAAGTCTTCGCCATTGAGGTGCACACTGTACATTTGCTCTGCAAGACAACCAATTCAGTAATTTTATGAGACCGAGAATTTTCTTGTTGACTTGCGGCATTCCGAGAACATTGTCGCGAGGGTAGTCAGATGTGTCGAATTTCTGTATGTCTGTCTTCATGTCAGCGTAAATGTCGTTTAATTTATGCCGTAGATCAAACTGTCTGTGTCGGTGTACAATAGTTAACAATTGTTTCAATACTTTTCACGCATGTGATCGTAGGGGAAGTCGTAGATGAGGATTTCGGACACGTGCAGCACCGTAAGCCCTACATAGATGGGTTCATTAAACAAGACTTCTACTTTTCTCTACACTGTTGCTACAAGATTTCCCCAGAAAATTGCACGGCTATGGAAATTTGGTTTAGCTATGAGGGCTTCTGCGCCATACCTACCCTCCCACTTAGTCACAAGTTTAACATTTACATGCTTTCGAACGTTCCCCATCGTTTTTCCGTACACTACATTGTTCATCAAATTAAAAAGTTTAATCTCAAAATAATTTTTTGCATTTGTTATCAATTTCGTATTTAAATCGATGTAGCTTTTGAGCCATGTTCTCTGATTAAATTTATGAACTCTATGGATTTTGATCAAGACCAATCCGTGAGCCAAAGCATGTTTAAGAGCGCGGTAATGGAGCACGTACGTTTGCTTCGGCAGGAAGGTAGTTAGAAGCTTTTTCTGGCTTGGTCCCGGTGGTTTCGAGTGTTCTGGACAGAACGGCATATCATTTTGTTAACCGTGAAGCGCGGGTGGATAGTTCAAATCTACTTCTAGTATATAACCAATGGGTAAATCATCAGGAACATTAAAATCAAAATTTGGTAGATTAGACATCCACTAGAAACCACCGCAAGGGAGTGGTTGCCCCATTGCCCAACAATACATGTTATTTGCATCAAAATACATTATGTATATTTCCCCACTATTTTCCTTAAATACTGTCATATATTTAATATTAGCAGCAGCATCTCGGTTTGAGTATTGGCTCACTCCACCCCTTTTGCCATGTTCAATCATCAACAGCATGCCAACGCCAGTGAGGAGTTTTAGCCTCACATTTGCATGTTTGAGCATGGCATCCCATGTCAAGCCAGGAGTAGTAGTAATGTACTCGCCTAATGTTGTGATATTGAATTCTGATCGTACCTGCCGAGCACGCGCGTAATCTTCATCGGAAATTAAAGAATCATTTAACGTACTCTAAAATTTTGCTTTTTCTGGTAATTGAGTTTCCTGAAGCTTCTCCCACGTATCCAGGTATTATTAATATGGAATTAATATGGAAGAAAACCTTTCTCCGTGAGGAGTTAAACTCTTTTAGGCTCAATATCAGAAAATACCGAATTAACAATTTGGTATTCGTCAAGGTACGAGCTAACTTTCCCAATGATGTAGCCATGAATTTAAATGAATCTATAAATCAGAATTTTATCTGAATGCCCTGAACATGAAACTGAGTTTCAATTTCACGAATGATAAAGTAAGCATCGTACCCACTCAAGTTTTCAAATACAACAGGTATGGTCTTTGCATCCTGGTAAGTAAGGTTACAGTATTCATGCGCGGGGCCACGATATACACCAGTGAGATGACACACTGTGGCTTCTACAAAGTCTTCCTTTTGTACGGTTGTCAGTGGTTTCATGGGGACAGGCGTGTTGAGGACATTTTCGCAATTGTTGGCAATCTCCAACAATTCGAATGCAAACTACTCTGCCGGTTTCGCATTCTCCAGACAGCACTTGTAAAAGGACAGTGCATCGTTGTAGCTGCACTTAAACTAGAAGCCAATGTCACGAACCTCGTATTTCTGGAACACTTCTGTATTTGAGCGTCCTCAGTCGGTTTAAGAAGAAGAGATTTGCAGTCAGTATAAATGATAAATGGTACTCTTTCCTTGTATTTCAAGTTTTTAAATTCAATGATGTCCCGCGCATCTCGAAAGAACTGTATATAATCTGAACACTCATGAAGCAGCATGGTTACGTCGAGTCAAAATAATCACTATTACAGTTTTCCACTTATCTATTTTTTCACTGTTCACTGTTCACTATTCACTTTTCTCTACTTTCACTATTCACTTTACTGTTACTACTTTCGAGGTTAAGCACACGCGTGTGAACTTGGCGCCTCACTTTCAAAATTTCGAATTTTTTTAGAGTTCTGACATCCTTTTGAATATTTATGTAGCTCCTGATAACTATTAGAAATAGTTATGGCCTATAAATACTTCAAAAATGTATTATTTTAAATCAGAGGCTAAGTTCACGTTCCCCGTACTTTTTGAAATATGAACTTTTTTTTTAGTTCTGGATGGATTTATCATTTTTTTTCAAAAAATAGAGCTAGCCCCCCACTTTTAAAACATTAAAATTTTTCTTTTAATATTTCTGTAGTTCCAAAAGAGTTCTATAGTTCTACAAAAAATAATTTTGAACAATTTGAAAACTTAAAAGTTACACAATGTTTAAATCGCAAAATTTCAGATAAATTTTTCGAAAGAGTTCCGGGACTTTTGATCAGAATTCATAATATCTCTTCCTGACAGCCAAGTACATATATAAAACCCAAAAATTCCGAATTTCCTAAATTATAAAAAAGCCAATTGGGAACTATTCAAAGAAACTATCAATAAAAAAATGAAAATCAACTCCTCCCTTCACAATACAAAATCAATTGAAATAATTAATGAAGCTACCTAAAAAGCTATCCCCATCCAAAACATTTTCACTTACAAAAATAAATTATCGGAAAATATCCAAAACCAAATAAAAAGCAGAAATAAACTTAGAAAACTTTCGCAAAGAACTCGGAACTTAAATCTCAAAACTATCCTTAATTAATCAAACAGGAAAATCCAAGCCTCAATTAGCGACCACCAAAATACCAACTGAGGAGATAAACTTGCCACCCTTAGCATTCAAGACAACACCCTATGGGAAATGACGAAGTCGCTTAAAGGGCAAAACCAAAAGCACATTCCTTCTTTCAACACCCCAGATAAAATTTTATTCAAAGACAAAGATAAAGCTGAGGAAATGGGAAAAAATTTTGAAAGTGTGCACAAACTCACTGACAGTATGGGTGACCCGCTTAATAACGAAGATGTAGACAAAAAATATAACCTGTCCATCAAATCAGAAGTATATTTGAATGAAATAAAATTAGCAACCCCAAAAGAAATTAAAAAAGCCATTGCTAGAACAAAATCAAAAAAATCCCCTGGTCTAGACGGGATACAAAATATAATCCTAAAGTACCTCCCAAAGAAAGCAATAGTTCAAATCATGCATATCTTCAACTCATGCCTAAAGCTAGCATATTTTCTAACTGAATGGAAAAAAGCAGAAATCCTTCCAATCCACAAACCATAAGTTTACTTTCTACTCTCAGTACAATTTTCGAAGTTATCATCCTCAATAGACTCCACGACCATTAAGGTAATCACAAGATCGGGACACTGACGGTCCAACAGCTAGCTCTGCTCACGGATCATATCACTAACAAATTTAATATTAAGCGTAGGGCAGTTGCCCTCTTTCTCAATATGGAAAAAGCGTTCGACACTGTATGGCACAAAGGTGTAATAGTAAAATTAAATAACCACAATATACCAAATTATTTTATCAAAATAATAGGTAGTTATTTCTGTGATAGGGAATTTGTGGTAGACATAAATGGGAAAATATCGAGTAAAAAATCTATAACTGCAGTGGTGCCCCAAGGTTCTGTTCTTGGCCCCATTCTATTCTTATATTACTTAAAGGATATACCAAAGTCTGAAAATGTAAGACTAGCCTTATTTGCAGATGATACTGCATTACATATCTCATCTAGACGAAAGACACGCTAAGAAAGCTTGCAATAAATCATTTGCTGTGGTAGGCTCTCTCTATGCTCTCTTATGCCGTCAAAGTAAAATGAAAAATGAAAAATAAGCTTATTGTTTACAAAATGATAATCAGACCAATAATGTTATATGTGGCAACCATTTGGGATAGCACTTATAAAACAAATATTGCCAAACTTCAAAGAATACAAAATAAATGACTTCGAATGATACTCAATGCTAAAAGAAAAAGAAAAATTGCAGAGCTACACAACAAGCTCAATATCTCCACTATAAAGCAGGAGATACTTACTCTATTCAAAGAGTTTTATAATAACCAACTCTCTTTGCTACCAAACCTGAAGGACACATGCTCCCTGCGCTATGAGGATGCACCCTTTAGTATTAAATATAAACTACCTCAGCACTTACTGCAAAAGCAACCTGAATAATAGTCTTAGTTACCGTCCACATTTAGCCATTAGCTAAGTACTTCTTGTAAATACTGTAAATATCGTAACTAGTTGTAAGTAGCTGTAAGTAAATTATTAGTATCAAGATTAAATAAGTTTTTCATAACAGTTTTTCCTACTTTCAAAATGCAACGACATAAACCAAACCAATGATAATATGAAAGGAAAAAAATATATAAACAAATTTTGGGTTAAATCGTGCTAGATAAAAACCAAATTATTTAAAGTTAAGGGACAAAAACTGTGTATGATCTTATGAACAATAAAGAGATTTTTAAATCGAAAAAAATTGAATTTTATTACATTGATTGGGATGGATTAATTATCGATTATCGATTGACCAGGATTGATTGATTTTTGAAGTACTATCACTGAACTTAACGTAATATAAAATACGAGAAGACGAAGGTGTTTGGCTCGCGTCTCTCTCATAGGGCGGAAAGGCCTGCCGCCCTGTCCTGCTTTCTGGGCAAAATGCCTGAAAAACAGAAGCTGATGGCCAGGGACTGGACTGACAAAAACATCCAGACTTTTAAACCCTTTTGCAAAACCAACAACAGTAAAACACATAAATGAAAGATGCAGACGTTACTGACCTATCTCAGACGGAACAGGAAGAAGCAGGAAAATTGATCGCTGAAAATCAGAGTAAAAGAAAGAGACCTTTGGAAGAAGAACACAACAACATATAAAGTGACTCCCCACGGACAAAGACAGAACAAAACAAAAACGCTGTGGAGAAGGAAAAAATACCACCTATCATCCTGGATCATACTGCTGTCCCAACTAAGAACATGGTAAGTCACAGCTGCCATAGGGGTCAGTCGAAAGTTTCACACGGATTACTCACGCAGAGTTAACCCCTTTTTTGTGACAAACCGGAAAATGACAGAGAATGTATTTTTGCCCGTACATTGTACAATTTTTTTAAACAAAAAATCGTCCACGTTAGATTTAAATTTTTTTTAAAGCATTAGTTGAGGTATTATGTTCCAATTGTGATCTCATTTAGTTTACAAAGCGTAATTGGAAACATCTTAAGCTTAAACAAAATTTCATTTTACATCTATTTTTTTAAGCGTACAATTTTAATTTAAGGATTTACACTACGTACAATCAATCTTAAAAGTTGCCTATCTTTCAAATGATTTATAAAGTCAACAAAAAAAGATCTATTATTACTTTTTGTAAATATTAATGGAGGCTCCTAAGCAAACTTTTATTCAACAGTAGTTATATAAAGGTTTAGTTTTTACTTTCTCCTAAGGAAAAAGTTACAATTTTTCTTTATTGCTAATGATCAAGGCCTTATATTATTCTTCGAAGGATTCTATAAATTTCTATTTGGGTTAATTTTATTTTTTTTTAAATAATGGAGAAATAATACATTTATGATTATTATAAACAATCATAGTTTAAATTTTAATTGGCACGACCTAAATAGAATTGTAGAGAATCCTTCGAAGAATAAAATGAGGTCTTGGTCATTAGGAATAGATAAGAATTGTAACCTTACACTAAAGAGAAAGCAAAAACTAAAACTCTAAATAAGTACTGTTAAATAAACAATTTTAACCTGAATTATTTTTTTTATGTACACTTAGAAGCTGCAGTCAAGATATTCGGAAATAAATAATAGAGCTATTTTGTTTGATTATATAAATCATTTTTAAGATTGGCGATTTTGAGATTGATTGTACATCCTTAAAGGATTTTTAAATACAGTCTTGAAGGCTGAAACATTTCAAAATTATAAACATTTGAAATTGAAAATTTTCGACAATAAACCTTTTTATTTGATTAACTGCAAATATGAAAAAATTACTTTTTTTAAAAATTACACTGTACTTCTGAAAATGAAGAAGTTAAAAATAATTGATTACAAAAGACAATTCTAATTCCACCAAAATATTAAGCATTTCCAGGTGTTAACATTATAAATGGTTTATATTGAAAATAAGTTCGTTATAATGGATTCATAATAAAAGGCATTCATTAAATATAAAATATCGTTTCACTCTAAAGTATTCCATTTTTAGCACATTCAAATACAAATTTTTAACTTACAAAAAGAATAATGATTTCATATTTCAGAATATTTGACTGTTAATTCAAGGCAAGTCTGTGTGCGATCAAGTCCGGCTATTGTTGCCGACATTTCGATGCAAATAGCCACGAAATAAAATGATCTTTTTTCAGATTTTTGTAGATTTCGAACAAAAAATGTTAAGCTTTTCAGGAATTGTGAAAAGTTTCAAAAGAGTACAAACATTTTATTGAGATTTCTGCATAATTTGAAAATAATTTTTTTATTTGGAAAAATGATTTCAAGATTACATTTAAAAAGATTTACAAAGATTTCCAAAAAATTGTCAAAACAGATTGTGGAAAATTTTAAGGAATTTATTATTAATTTTGCAGGATTTTCATAATTTTAAATGATATTTGGAAGGTATTAAAACATTTTACAAATAATTTAAATTTTGCAAAAATGTGTAAGAACACGTACATCTTTCAAGATTTTGACGTAAAATATTGAAGCTTTTAAAGGATTTGAAAATTATTTAAAGTCAAATGAATCCTACTTCTAATGTGAAAAGTGTTTAGTTTAAAAAAGTTATTTGTTTAATTTATAATATGTCGACCTTAAAATTGGTTAAAATTATATCATTTTATGAATTTCTCAATTTATTGATTGACTCTTCAATTTAGAGCATTAAAAATGATAACGTGGCTTTATATTTCTGGAATTGATTCTGAATCTGAACTGAACAGTGTACAATAATGAAAATTCGAAATGCAGTTCAACTGCATGTAATTTCAAGTTATTGTATTAATACCTTCCATTTTATACATGTAAATTAGTGAACATTTGCATACAAACTTTTTAAATTAAAAAAACTATTAAACTTCGATTATAAAATTTTAAAATTCAATATGATTTTCACGAGGAAATTGTAGCTTCAGAATTCGAACTCTTTATTCTAATTGATTGTAAAAAATATTTGCGAAGTTGGAAAAATATATTGTGATAGAATTCAATTAATGTAATTTTTAAGTATTATAAAAAAATTTAATTATTTTTATATAACATTTGAGTACAATCTTATCTTTGTCAATTGGTGTGGCATGCGTTTTATACAATTTAAATAATATTAATTTATGAACATGTAATTACATTCGCCTACGACTAAAAAAAGAATATCAGTGAATCACTCTCGTCATTTTTTTATTATTTAAATAAATAAAACGAATTACCTACAAATGTATGATTATGTTATTACTACAAGATGTTGTAATAAAAACGAGAAATAGATACAGAAAATATGCTGTGAACAATTTTTGTAAAAAATTGACAGTCAAGTTAGGTGTTTGCAAGAGCATATGTTTGAATACTTCAATAATGTAAGAGAGAAACCCACCGTACAATGAACGATAAAGTGACAGAAAATGAAGCCTTGCCTTCACTTTATAAACTGCGTTAATTGAAAGATCTTACGCAAATTTTAAGAAAATCCAAGGGACCATGAAAAGTGTTAGAAGGGAGTGAGAGTAAACTGACCGGACTCGAGCGAGCATGTGACCATCAGCCTTCAAGTTGCCCTGACGTCACATTTTACAAAAAAAGCTACAAAAAAGGGGTTAACTCTGTGTGAGTAATCCATGCGAAACGGGCGACTATGACCCTTATGGCAACTGCGATTTACCATGTTCTTAGTTGGGACAGCAGCATACAATCGAGAATTTTGCAATACTAATAAACGCCATGCAGGAAGTGACCACTGGAGAAATACGTGTTAAAAAGAACACAAAATCTACTAAAACTACAATCTACCTAGAGTGTATAGAGGACCACCAAAGTATTAAGGACCTACTAGTTAAAAATGAAAATACATTCCACACTTCTTCAACAAGGGGAAAAAAACGAAAAAACTCGTCATCCACGGACTGGGGCACTTTGCTACAGAAAAAGTGAAACATGGCCTCGAAGAACAAGGATTACAAGTTGAAGATGTCGTGAGCATGAAGCAGAAATTAGAAGAAGTAGCATGGCGAAATCCACTCTACCCCGTAACTCTCTATAAGGATGCAAAACCGCAAAATGCTTTTAAAATAAAGGCAGCTTGCCACATAAACATTTAAAGGGAACACTTCAGAAATACCAAAATGGTCACCTAATGTTGTAGATGCCAGAAAATTGGGCTTGGTACACAACACTGTTATGCCAAGCCTAGGTGTCTAAAGTGCTTCAAAGAACCCAGTCAATTTTACGGCATGTGGAACATAGAAACTCCATCTGGAAAAAGTACAACAACTGCGAATGCAACGACAAGGACAGACATAAAACAGAAATAGCAAGGTAAAAGGATATAGCGGGGATTTGCAGAGAAACTTCCCTGTTCTACCAAGGACTGTACAAACTGTAAATCCACCACAAAGGCCTACTACTTTCATCTGGACCTCCATCAACGAAACTCAACGTCAACATAGAACTCAAACCACTGGAACGCAGATGGGCTAAAGAATAAAATACACGAAGTATCTACCTTTCTCCAACAATATAAGGTAGATATATTAATTGTTGAAGAAACGTGGTTTACTAATAAATCAAAAACGCGAATTCCGGGATACATTTGTTATAGCAAAGACAGAATAGATAAAAGAACAGCTGGTGGAGTAGCCCTGTACGTTAAAAATGACATTCCATGCATTGAAATTCTAATAAAAAATCAAGGAACAATAAAAGTTCATGGAATTAAACTAATTAATAATATTCTTTTTCTAACCCTCTATGCACCAAAAAATAATTTGAAAAAAAATGATTTGAATAATTTATTTAGTCTCAGCAATAAAAACATTGCAGCAGGGGATTTAAATGCCAAACATAACAACTGAAATTGTAATTGCAATAATAAGAATGGGAATACAATTAATGACTTTATTGATCGAAACCCTTGCAACTTAGTTTATCCTCAAGAATTCACTCTTTACCCCTAGAATCTAAAAGCTCGACCTAGTACAGTTGATTTAACCATTCTCAAAAACATTAATAACCCGTAAATTGTGGAGGCACTTGACCAACTTGATTCAGATCATTAACCTGTTATAATGTTAATAAATGACAAACAAATAGATGTAGAGTACAGTGAATCTCTCCATTTTTAAACTATAAAGAGGCAGACTGGAAAAACTTAAAAGAATAATTAAACAAAAATCTAATAATAAAATCGCTTTTAAATGATAAGAAATCCATCGATGATTGTGTAAAAGATTTGACAGAAATAATGAATGATTCTATAAAGTCTTACATGCTAAAACATAAACTCGTTAAATTTAATAATAATCTCCAAGTGGCCCATTATTCAAAGATAAAGATAAAACCGAAATCATAGCAGATCATTTTGAAAAAGTGCATAAATTTACTGATGAAATGGGCGATGCTGACTACAATATAGAGATAGAAAAACTTTTTACTGAAATCACTACACTATAATCAGACTTAGATAACATTCAAATAGCAACTTCTAAGGAAATTAAAAGGGCCATAATGAAAACAAAATCTAAAAAAGCCCCTGGCTTCGATGGAATTCAAAACATAGTACTTAAATACCTCCCTAAAAAGATATAGTCCAAACTACGCAAAATAATAAACGCATGTCTAAAGCAGGGCTACTTTCCAAATGCTTGGAAAAAAGTGAAAATCTTGCCTATATTCAAATCGGGAAAAGATCAAACGTTGCCTACAAGCTACAAACCTCTCAGCTTGCTAGCCACTCTTAGTAAAATCTTTGAAATGATAATCTTGAACAGACTCCAAGATCATGAACGCGTTAGAAAGTAATTTATGCCGGAGCAACTTGGATTTAGATCAGACTACTGGACAGTCCAATAGCTCGCTCGAATCACTGATTATATAATTATTATTATTATTATTACACTATTAGGCCGTTTCGCTTTCGGGGTAGGCGTGACTCACTCGGTGAAGAAGGGAGTAGTGTGTATCGTGTTATTTACTTAAATAACATGTTCATTCCGGAACACTGCTCCGACCCAGGTTGCTGATCAATCTCTCTAGCAATCACCCCAAGTGAAAATCCTCAAAGAGTCGTCATGTGAGGTTCCCCACTTTGGCTACTGGCACTCTTGTTATTAACTATTTTCCGCCATACTTTTTTGTCCTGGCAAACTTCTCTAGCTTCTTTAACGTTCATGAATTTTTTCATACAGGCTCTCGTGCTTCTATGGCTTCTTATGTCCCTTCTAACTAGTGTCTTATTCACTATGAATTCGGCCAATAAGATCCATCCCCTCCACGAAAACTAGCTTCCAAGTCGCTGGATTACAGAAGCTGCCAAACTCCCAGCTCTCTAGCAATCACCCCAAGTGAAGATCCTCACAGAGTCGTCATGTAAGGTTCCCCCCTTTGGCTACTGACACTCTTCTTATTAACTATTTTCCGCCATACTTTTCTGTCCTGGCAAACTTCTCTAGCTTCTTTAACGTCCATGAATTTTTTCATACAGGCTCTCGTGCTTCTATGGCTTCTTATGTCCCTTCTAACTAGTGTCTTATTCACACATTCTAACCATTCTTTCCGCCGTCTGCCTTTGGAGACGCTGCCATTCACTTTACCTAGATATGCTTGTTTCGTTATTCGCTCATCCTTCATTCTCTCAATATGCCCGAACCATCTTAACCGATTTCTTTCCCATGTGTCAACTAGCGTTTCTTCCGCACCACATTCATTAAGGATTATCTCGTTACTCACTTTGTCCATCAGAGTTTTCCCGCATATTATGCGCAAGAATCTCATGTCGATCTCGTTAATTTTACTCTCATCTTTTTCTTGATAGGTCCATATCACGCTGCCGTATAGTAGAGTTGGCACAAATATAGATATTTGTATTGCCATTTTAGCCTTATTCGATATATTTTTACTTCTGATGAGGGGTTAATTTTGAGGCCCATGCTCTTCATGCTTGCATTCAATTTATTCAATATTCTTTGCAAGTCTTCGATGGATTCTGCCATAACAACCTTATCATCTGCGAACGCCAACCCACGTACCCTTACTGTTTCGAGATCCACACCTTCTTCATCGTAAAGAGCTATTCTTAAACACTTGTCCATAAATAATATAAAAAGCCATTAAGGCATAACGCATCCTTGTCTAACACCTTGTATAATATCGAACCAGTCACTCAATTTGCCATTTACCCTTACACTCGCTTTTCCACCCATATACATTGTACTTATAGCTTGTATGTACTCCGTACTCTTTCATTACTTCCCAAAGTTTACTTCTATCTACCTTGTCGAAAGCTTTTTCTAGGTCAACAATTGCACAGAAAACTGTTTTGCCCACTCTCAAACTTTTTTCTGTCATTTGTCTTTAGCTAAATATTTGATGCGTACATGATCTTCCTGGAATAAACCCACTTTGGATTTCCCAAATCTTGTCTTCTATTATTTTCATTATCCTACGAATAAGTATCTTTGAGTATATTTTATTACGATACTTAATAAGCTGGTCCCTCTGTAATTATTGCAGTCGCTTTTATCTCCCTTTCTTTTGTATATTGGCACGATAATCGCTTTTTTCCAATCACCTGGGACTTCTCCTATTTCGATGCATAGATTTATTAGTTCGCACAGTCTATGTGGTATGTACTCGCCACCGTGTTTAAACATTTCAGCGTTAATACTTTTACCCCGGAAGCCTTACCGATTTTTAAAGTTCTTGATTATATCCCTAATCTCAGTGACTCTCAACTGAGTTTTCTAACGCATTGTGTTCTACATCGTAGTTTTGGGGTCCTATAGCTTCATTTCCGGTTTGTGCCCTAAAATGGTCTCTGAAAGCGTCACCAACCCCGCCTGCCTCATATTGCAATTCCCTTTTGCCATTTCTCACATTGACAACTTCTGTACTTTTCCTTTCATTGCTTTATAGAGTAGTTTCTTGCTTCCTTCAAAGTCGTTTTGTATTTTCTTCTCTTCTTCCGCTCTAATTTTATCTTTGCTTTCTCTAATTAATCGCTTGAGTATCCTCGTTTCGCGTCTGTAATCATTTATACGTTTATTTCTTTCTCCATCGCTAAGACCTACCATGGTCAAAGTTCTCCTGTACGCTACTTTCTTCGCTTTTTGAACAGCCTGAATTTCATCAGTCCATCATGCATCACCAGAAATTCTTACTACAGCCACGGTACCACACACTTCAATCGCACATGTAACACTGACATCCCGGAATTGACTCCATGCGCCCTCTATATTTTATTACGTATAAGCGCCTCCCAAATTGCCTTATCTATGCTTTCCATTATCTTATTTTGTAAATCTATTCGCATATCCGGTTTCTGTAGGTTCTCAATTTTGATTCGCGTATGTTTTGCTTTCTTGGTTCTCTTTTTTTTCATCCCCGACCTAAGTTAATTTTGGAGATCAGAAGGTAATGATCGGTATTGCATTCAGAACCCATCATAACTCCTGTATCTTTGACTAGCTCTCGTAATATTTCATCCGCAACAACGAAGTCAATTTTACTGTGGCTGTTTCCTTTAGACCAGGTGTACATGTGGGTCATTTTATGCCTGAACCAAGTATTTGTAATAAACAGACCCTTTTCTAAGCATAAGCCAACTAATATATCTCCGTTATAGTTTGTTCTTGGAGCCCAAAAATTACCTAGTACTCTTTCTGCATCCTGATTTTGGATGCCAACCCATCAATTCATATCTCCTAGCAGAATTATTTTTTCACCATGATGTGTGATGTGTCATGTGTCGATGTGGCAAGTGCTTAGTAAGCCACCTCACGACAGATTGCCCTAAACATAGTGAGTAAAACCCACAATGTGTCAATTGCAAAGGTGAACACCCTGCAAACTACAGAAAGTGGAACTACTAAGCATGAAAAGAAGTCCACAACTACAAAATCATCGTCCCCTACCAGTCTACATCAATGGAAATGAACCATTGAACTTTCCACCTCTACCACGAAATAGAGGGCAATACAACCTACCAAGATCAACATTACCTCCAACAACTCGAACAAACAACACGCCATCAGCATCGGCAACTGGCAAGATTCCGCTGAGGCAGCAAAATCAACGTACAACTGAACCCAAACACAATGAAACACCAGGTATACAGGATCTACTAGGCGTAGGTAAACTCTTCAAACTAGAAATTAAACTTAAAGAAAAATTGTATACATGGAAAAATAATTTTTAAAGCCTAAAAGCAATTAGTGAGCTAGCTGTTCCAAAAACTTAAAACCTTGTACACTGGAACGCCAGTGGCCTAGAAAACAAAAAACTTGAAATACGCGCGTTTCTTGACAATTATAATGTAGATATATTCATGGTTGGCGAAACATGGTTCAATAATAAATCTAAAGCACGCTTACCTGGATATAAATGCACTAGGAAAGATAGACCAAGCAAAACACATGCAGGGGGAGTAGCCCTGTATGTTACAAACCATATCCCTTGCATTGAAATAAAGCTAGATAATATCAAATCATTTGAAGCGTATACAATCAAGCTAGAAAGTCAAATAATATATGTATCTATATATGCCCCACCAAAAAGTCACGTTAGCACAACTGAATTAAATTCCATCCTTAACCTGAATAGCAAGGTCATAATAGCTGGATATTTTAAAGACAATCATGTTAGCTGGAACTGCTACAATAATAATAACAATGGAAACGTAATATATAATTACATAAATCGAAATCCCTTTGCCCTAGAATTTCTAGACAATTTTACTCTACATCCTTATAATCCAAAAGCTCGACCCAGAATTGTAGACCTAGCAATAAAAAAACATTGTAAATATACAATAAATTGATGTTCTTGATGAACTTTGCTCTGATCATAAACTGGTCTTAAACTCGCTTAGTGATGATCACGTTAATACAGAATTGCCGTGTTCTCCTAAACGTTTGATAAACGTAGAATAATAATAAACTCAGAGTTTGATACCATTGATTCCATAGACAATGCGTAAATGATTTAATGATTATAATTAATAATACTATTAAGGACTCTATCCCTATCCAAGAAACCTTTGACTATAAAAATAAACCAAGAATTTAAACACAGAAATTCTTTGAGAGAAATTTCACAGAAAACTAGAAATATTTACCTAAAAGCCTTGAAAAAACATGCCAAATCGCAAAACTAAAAATTCGATTGCTGTACGTAAAAGCAACAACTGGGGAGCTAAACTTGCATCCCTCACCACTAAGGATATTTCCTTATGGAAAATGGCTAAATCTCGAAAAGGGCCGAATAAGAGACACATACCGCCCCTTTAAGGTCAAGATAACTCTATTTTCTGATAAAGATAAAGCACAAGCAATTGCTGATAATTTTGAAAATGTTCACAAACTAACTGGTAATATGGGATAACCTGAAAATAATGATCTAGATAATTCACAATATAATAAAATTACTCGCTCTGATATAAACCTAGATGGAATTGAATTAGCTACCACTAAAGAAATTAAAAAAGCTATATGCAAAACAAAAGCAAAGAAAGCTCCTGGACTTGATGGATTACAAAACATTATACTAAAGTATCTCCCCAAAAAAGCGATAGTACAATAAACTCATATATACAATGCATGTTTAAAGCAGGGCTACTGTCCTGCAGAATGGAAAAAGGCAAAAATACTTCCCATATATAAACCTGGTAAGGATAAAACCTCTGCCCAAAGCTATAGGCCTATCAGTCTACTACCTATCATTAGCAAAATGTTCAAATCTTTGATATTGAATAGACTCCATATTCGTGAGAAATTCAATCAGCAATTAATTCCAGAACAGTTTGGATTTAGATCGGGACACTGGACAGTACAACAGCTAGCTCGACTCACTGACTACATTAGTACAAATTTTATTATTAAGCAAAGTACAGCTACTCTCCGCCTAGACATGGAAAAAGCTTTCGATACTGTATGGCAAAAGGGACTCATAGCAAAATTAAAAAACTATAATATACCGCAATACCTAATTAAAATAATAGATAGTTACTAGACGTGTGCATTGAGTCGGATCGAATGTGATATTTTCGATCCGATCTGCGTTCATTTTCGGATCGGTTAAT
>JAAAKG020156532.1:0-30199 GCA_010014905.2 Druon quercuslanigerum | reverse complement strand
GTCTACAAGATCACTTGCAGGATTTGTAAGATGAATTATGTGGGACAGACTGGCAGACTTCTTAATACTAGGATAGATAAGCACAAGGGTGATGTTCGTTTGGGACGCTGTTATAAGAGCGTTCTTGCCAGGCATGCCAGGGAATTTCTTGATGTTTATCATAAGTTTCATTGGGATAATGTGAAAATTTTGCATAGTGAGAGTAATGAGAGAAAGAGAGAATTCATGTAAATGCTTTATATTGAAAAACAAAATGAGTTATCTATTAATTTAAAAACTGATTTGGATAAACTAAACAAAATATAAGTATCAGTACTCAAACCTTGGTAATGTCATTTTATTTTTTTTTATTTTTTATTTTATTTTATTATTTTTATTTTTTATTTTTAATGTTCTTTTCTTTTTTTGTGATTTGATAATATTAATAAAAAAATACGAGAGAAAGACAAAGAGAAGAAAGAGAATGTGGTTGGTTGACTTCTCATTTTTCTTTCCTCTTTTTTATTTTTGTCTGAAATTTTTGTTTTTAACAAAAATTTTTTTACAGATTGCAATTAGAAAAAGTTTTTTTGTCTGATTTTTCGGTGTGGTCCAAATTTGGTCCTTGGATTCTTGTTTTTTACAGGAGTTTTCGGAAATAATATTTTGAATCGAAAATTTAGAAGAATAGGAAATTTTAACTTAGTCAAAATTTAATTTAAAAAGTGTGAGCGCAGTTAACCGCTTGCAATTTTTATGCTCGTCAGAATTCTCAACTTCAAAGAAATCCAAATAGTTTATAATTAATTCAAAGAATTCAACAAAATTCACAAGAGATATAAGGCTTATAAAAGTGAATTTCAGCAAATAAGGCCATTACAAAAAAATGGAAAAGAAAATGGACTAGGCGTCTCAAAATTTCAAAACGTCTAGTCTAACTTATAAAAAATATTGGCCTTTTGAATTTCCGGATCAAGAGACACATTATATGCTGCCGGACCTATGCATTGAAGAAATTTTATTTTCCAATTTGTTCAGTAATGCAGACGATAGCACACTTGGTTTGTATAGACGTAAGTTTCGGGGTTTAATTCCCGCTGCATGAATTTTGTTCTCTATTTTTAAAAATATTTATGACTTTGATTCCCTTCTGATAATTTTTCTAATTTATGCAAAAATTAATAATTTAAATAAAAAACCCACTTGGAAAAATTGTATTTTTTCCAAAAAAATCTTTTGCATTAATGAATTTAATTATTTATTCATCAATAATTTATATTTTTCTTTCATTTTACTTTTCATCATTGCTATTCGATATATATTCTCCTTTGCATAGTTATACGAATTTTAAACCAAATTATTCAATTCATAACATTCACAGACAATAAATTTTTTTGCGAAACATGTTCCAAAAATCAAACGGTTTTTATTACAAAAAAGAACATTTATAATGTTAGTTTTTGCATAATTAAATAAAAGTTTAAAAGAGAAGTAAATATATACACATTTTAATCAATACAAAGTCAAACGTTGGGGACCAGATATATCCAAATTTTACTACGGACACACAAAAAACACTATCGGATTCTCCTTTATAAGATATACATATTTTTGTGAAAAATTGTAGTAGATTATATCTCAGTACTTTTTAGCTATATTTAAAAATGTGCATTTATGTCTCCAAATACAAATTCGCAAAGAAAAATTAGTTAAAAGAATTCCAAAGAACTAAAAAGAATTCAACAGTTTTTTGCTAACCGGGAAATGACCGGGAATTTTTTCCTGCATTGAAACGACCACTTGAATTTCTTATTAATTAAAAAATTATTATATTTAACAGGTTTTTCCTAGAAGGATAGTTATACTTTTCGTACCTGTAAACACTTTCCCACCTAGGATTGAAAAATTTTGTTATATGATTTATTTCGATAAATGAATGTTTTTGAAAGAAAAACTATCCAATTAAAGGTTTTTAGGGTTTCAAATTGATGATTGATTTTTTTCACAAGCAGTTTCTAAATAATTTTCACATTTTACATATCAGCTGTTTTTTAGGTAAAAATGTGACGAATAGGATCAAAGGGTCTTTTATTATTTCAAACTCGTAACTTACGCTATGCCCTACAGCTAATAAAACCCCTCATATCAGTCCTTTTTTAAAACTCACTTGCGATCGATTTGAGTGAAATATGAAACACTTTAAATTACTAAAATTTCAAGTCGAAATATATATTGAATTTTCAACAAAGAAGATTAACTTTCTTATCACAAATAGGAATTTTCGACAAACTCCATGGATTTTCTACCAAGAAAACGTTCAATTTTAATCAAAATATTTTAATTTTTAGTCAAATATTTTAGTTAAAACCAAAAACATGGATTTTTAACGTAAAATTTTATTTACAACCATATCCTACTTTAATTTTCCACCATATAGTTGAATCATTGAGTGAAATAGACTTATTTACACCTAAGCAGTTGCATTTTTACTTTTTTCAAATTGATGAATTTCTAACCAAGAAAATTAATTTTCGACCAAAAAGATGAATTTAAAACAATGAATCAATTTCCTACCAAAGGATTAAGTTTTAATTTTATAAAGGATATATTTCTAACAAAAATGACAATGTGCAATTTTCAGATAAAAAAATTAATTTTGAAGCAAAAAAACCCGAAGTGTCAAGAAAATTGTTACATGTTCAAAAAAAAATGCAACTAAATCTATGAATGGAATTTTTAACAAAAAATTGTAATTCCAAAGATCAAGGAGAGGCTTAAAAAGGACGAATTAGCTACAAAAAGGTTGAATTTTCATCTGAAAAATATAATTTTTTAAGAAAAAAGTTACATTTCCACCAAAAAATTAAATTTTAATTAAAATAGTTTTATGTCTATAAAAATATTTTAAGTTTAAACAAAAAACTTCAATTTCAAACAAATAGTTGAATTTCTTACCAAAGTACTGAATCATCAACCAAGTTACAATAATTTTGACCCAAATTTAATTTCGATAGAAGAAGAAAGTTTTTCAGCAAACTACATGCATTTTCTGCTATAAAGGATCAGTTATTTTAATCAAGAAAATATCAATTTTTTATCGAAATATTAATTTATTAGGAAATTAAGTATTTACTTTGTTACTCAAACAGATATATAATTCTTTATTTTAAAAAAACGAATTTTTAACAAAATAGTTACATTTTTAACAAAGAAGTTCAACCTAAAAATAATTTTTTATCCCCAGAAGATAATTTTATAAAAATTAAACAATAACATTTTCAACCAAATACAAGAATTTTTAACTATACGAAATGAGTTCCGACCCAAAAATATAATAGTAGACTTTTCTACCAAATGTATTAACCAAAAAAACGAGTAAAAGGGTATGCGTACACTTCTTTTTTAGCATAAAAATACACAGCGATGAATCAGCAAGACCCAGGAAACGGATTTTAAAAAAATTAAAAAATTACAGAGAACAAATAAATTGAGACTGTACAGAAACAACTTGATTTTTAATTTTATTTATACTGAATAAAATATCAATATTACAGAGAACAAAAACAACGTTCGACATTAAAGAATTCAAATGATTTGAAAATTAAAATTAATAAAAAAAAGATGCAAGTGTCTCGTCAATAACTGATTTATGAAGTATTTTATTTCAAATGAACAATAAAATGATAACAGTTTTAAAAACTTTCCAATAATTTCTGAACTTTTAGCATACATAATACGCATAAATAGTAAGATATATAAATTTAAAAAAATGTATAATATAAAAAATCTAATAAAATAAAAAAGAATTATTTTATACAATTTCATTTTTAAATTATAATTTACTTACTTTATACATAATTACAGAAATAAAAAAATTTACGAATTATTGTTTACTTAAATTAGTAATCGTGAGGGAGGCCGTTTTGTTTCTGTAAAATGTAACTCTACATCTGAAAACTCTGAATTGCTAATTCTACATATGGTTATCAATTCTACGCTGCAAAATTCTATAAAGAAATAATACTTTAAATTTTCTAAATTTAAGTGGCTCTACAACATAAAAAAAATCTGCACCAAATTCTTTAATAAATATTTCTATGAAAGATATTAATTTTTTTCAGTACAAATTTGAGGTGCATGATTTAACCATATTGAGTTTACAATTAAAACTTAATTTTTTTTTATATATGAATGTGAATAAGGTTTTCTCGTGCAGAATTCTTATTTATTGAATTTTTAAGTGTATAGTCTCATTTAGTAGAATTTATATTACCTATTTTTTAAAAGAACAAAAGAATATTATTCGTAGACCACAAGTACATCTTGTTTCAGCTAAACCTAGGAAAACCAGCGGTTTTAAAAATCAGAAACCCCAGAAATCCACTTTGGCTCATACAAAAGGGAACTCAGAGGAAGGCTAGTGGAATTTTCTACAAACTATGGCATCATTGATGAGATGACGCCGTGGACTTTCTGCAAAAAGCTCTGACTACATCGTATAAAAAAAATTTACCCTACAAGTACAAAGAAGTCTAGGAAAGGAGCAGAATGGTGAAATATGCACATGAAAAAAGTCCGCAAAAAGACAAGAGCGTTGTGCATGAGGGCAAATAGAACCAATTTGCCTTCAGACTGGAATATCTATAAGACGGCCCAGTGTGAACACAGTAAACATATAAGGAAGCATAAGCAGGAAGGCTGGAGGGTCTTCTGCGAGGAGTCAGAAGATATTCCTAAAACAGCGAGGCTCCACAACGAAGAAGCAACGCTGAACCACCTGCTGAAAGTCCACTTCCCGTGTTTTCAGCGAATTCAAATCGATCTAGAGAAGGAAGACTGGTGCTAAGAGTTGAGGAGGGCCGATTCGAATTTCGCTGCAAAGGTTGTAAATAGAAAAAAGTTGGAATGGGCCTTAGGGTCCGTCTGCCTCTTTAAATCACCAGGGGCGGATAACATCTACTCAGCGCTTTTACAAAAAGGCCTGGAATTGTTAATTCTTCCACTGACGAAATTATTTAATTCAAGCATCGCTCTAAAACATGTGCCATCGGCATAGCAGGACGTTAGAGTGGCCTTTATGCCCAAACCTGGGAAGGAGGGCTACACTGCTGAAAGATATTTTAGACCGATCAGCCTAACGTCTTTTATTCTAAAAAGGTTGGAGAGTCTGGTCTAGAGATATGTGAGGGATGAGGTACTTTTGGCCTCATCGTTGCACAGAGGACAGCATGCTTTTCAGGCAGGCTGATTGGTAGAAGTGGCACTCCATCCTGTTGTGGCAAAATTGGAGCAGCAGTTGGAGCAAAAGGGGCATTCTGTCAACAAATGGACATTCTCCAGAGGTCATCTGTCGAGAGTCTTTGTGGTGTGGTATACCAAACCAGCTGGTATGCTGTATAGGTAGCATGCTACGCCGAAGAAGACTCAAAACCAGATAGGGCGAAGGCCTACTTTAAGGAGTAGCGCCATAGGCGTGTCTACAGGGTGTGTCCTGTCGCCAATCCTGCAGTGCATGGTAGTGGATGGCCTCCTCGGTGGGCTTAATTAAGAGGGGTATTATACTCAGGGATCTGCGGATGACTTTGTAATCCTAGTTAGGGGACCTTATGTGGAAACGTTGATTGTCTTAAAAGGTCGGCGCTGCGCATCGTAGAGCTCTAGTGTGATAGCTCAGGGCTCTCGGTAAATCCGGAAAAGACCAGTATGGTCATTTTCATGAGGAATTATAAGATGCCAAAAGTTGACGCTTCTCTTTTATGTGGTGGGAAGCTGTCGTTTTCAGGCGCGGTTAAATATCTGGGAGTAGTCCTAGATAGCAAACTGAACTGAGCAAAGCACCTGGAGACCCAATGCAGGAAATTCGTCATGACTTTTTGGATGTGCAGAAGAGCTTTTGGATTGACGTGGGGAATAGTTCCTAAAATGCTTGCATGGCTCTACTCCGTTGTCCTTAAACCGAGGCTTCTTTACGCGGCCGTCGACTGTAGGCCACATGCAGAACTTAAACCGATGCAGGACAGACTGCGACGACTACAAAAGCTAGCGTTTAGAGGCTTTACGGGAGCAATGAGCACTACGAACACAGTAGCGATGGACTTCATGCTCTGTGAAGAAGCCCTCCACCTCGCGATAACTGCAAAAGCAACACACGCGATAAGGCACCTGGTGAGAGTAAACAGGGAGAGAGGCAGGACAGAATAGAAAAACGCTTTAACTTTACCAGAGCTTTTCGCGTCTGTATTCCAAGCATCGATGCGTAAAAAGGAAATGGTAACCTACTCCTTAAAGACGAAATCTGGTATACGGCTGACGGTATACGGTCAGGTGCAGGAATCTATGATAGTGCGAACGGGAAAAAAGTGGTGGTACCGCTTGGGGACATGATACTGTCTGTCAGACTGAGGCCCTTGCCGTCCCTCGCTGTAATAAAACATTATTAGAAAAGAACGCTGCTGGAAAACATATTACGATCTGTTCGGGCAGCCAAGCGACACGAACGGCAGTAGAAAAACCAGACAAAACATCAGAACTAGTTTGAGAATGAAAAAAGGCATTGAACGAACTTACAGAAAAAACAAGTGGCTCTAATATGGGTCCCTGGTCACAGGGATCAAGGGAAACGAAAAAGCGGATCAGATAGCAATATGCGTCGCAGCACGTGAATACATAGGACCGGAACCAGAACTGGGAATAGCGTCTTGCTGCATCGGTCGTGCCATCAAAAGCTGGACTCGCACAAAGCATCGAAAATACTGGGAGCAGACCCAGGGTTGCCGAGAGGCGAAGTTTATCCTGGGCTATACGTACAGAATGGACAAAGCAGGGAAATCCTGTCCAGTGCCTGGCGTTAGCTAGGCTCAGGTATCAAACCCTTGGGTCCTATTTCATGGAACTTGGTGAAGTTTCAATGCCGTCAGTGTTTGACATACTGGGCATACTCAATATGCTTTAGAGCTTGAGCTCGTCTTATAACTAACTAAATAAATAACTTTAAAAAGGGTGGTTTGAGAAAAGTAAACGTTATCTCTTACGATATTGACTGATCCTTCTCATTTCTGTGGAAGATGCCGTGCCTCTCCTTGCCAAAAAGTCAGTCCCGGAAGTTGTTTTCATGTGCGTTCTTGGTTAGGGCATTCAAGAGTGAGTAATCGAGATGGATAATATTTTACGCATTTTGCTCAACCCGAATTTTAAAGTCAAGGCCAAGTGTTTCCGCAACCTCCTATGCTCCTTTCTACAGAAATGCTCCTTGGTCCACTTCTTCATGTAACATGTAACATACATGAGTGACCTCATGCTTTAGATTTCTAGTTTTACCGTAGAAGTACCCTCAGAATTGGAGAACTGCGAGAGATAGTGGCTGTAATGTGAGTAAAAATAAGAGGGGGTACATGGTATCGCCCTGACAGACACCTCTCTGAAAGGTGACGTTGTCAGTTGTCATATGATATTCTCCAGATAATATAGTAAGTAATTCTGCGTTTCCAAAGCGACATCTACCTCTCTATGCACCGCATGATGTGTGCCTGAACCTTTGAGCTTTGCGAAAAGCAAATTACATGTCTATGTGAGACTGAATCAAAATATTTCCTCTAGCCAATCCATGCCATCGATAGATAAAGCTGATAGAATGCTGTATTTTTGCAGACATATCTATCATGAGCAAGTTTTTTGATATCGTGCTACGCCTTTCTTTGAGCCGCGTTGTTCATACGCCTCTCAGCACGCAGGTCTAATTTTTGGAACAATCCTGTTATCTAGGATAGTTGTAAACATCTTATGGAGCGTATTCAGACAAGTTATTGGCCTGTAATTCTTTGGATCAGACAAAGTTCCCCATCTTCGGGAGAAGTACTGTACGTCCTTCCACCAAGCACTATGGAATAGGCTCTTCCGATTTTAGATATGAGGCGAAAATTCTGACCACTTGCTGGTGGGGGGAAGAAAACTTCTTCCACCAGAAAGTCTTCATACGATTTGTTCTCGATGCGGAATAGTTCTTCATGCCTCTTAATAATTTTTACACGTTCTCGACAGTCAAAGGTGGTCATTCCTCCTCAGCTGTTATGAGATGACTGCACAGATTGCTTGAAGCTACTTATAATGTTTGAGTTTTATTTCAGTGGATGGCAGACGTCGTAGACTTCTCTCCGAAATTCCGCGATCTCCTATAGTTTGGGTGTGTGGTCGACATTAACGGAAGGGTCTTGAAAGAGTCGACGAGATGTGTCAAAGACAAACTATTGATTTACTCTGACCCACTTCTCTCTTTACTCTAGACTTCTCCTAACATGAAATAGTACACGTAGTCTATAAACAATATGTGTTCAATGCATGTCGTCGGATCCGCAGTTCGTGCGCGAACTGTCGGAACCTGGCTCCGAAATTTCTGCTAGATATTATGTAGTAAATCACACGCTGAATGCGGCATGCATAGTGTCTTGTTCAGCCTATCTTAGTGCTGAATTGTTGCATTCGTATATATAATTAAAAGTTGCTCAGAAGAAAATCAACGCGAATTTACTGAGAGCGGGTTCTAATCTAAAAAGCTTTACCCACTCCTAGCGAAATCGCGGTAAAATTTCAACCGTAACCACGTCTCATAACCGTGAGATAGATGGCTACAGTCTGTAACGAACGCAATACGATGATTCCGCAAAATTACCGTGAACCATAAGGTATATATATATATATATATAGTTCTCGGATTTTCCTTTTCTCTTAATTTTATGAAAGATACAGCGGCCTCTAATATCCGGCAATATTTCTAACAGTGTGAAAGTTTTTAATTTATTCTGACTTTTAATATTTTTATGAAAATGTTGTTACGGCATAAAATATTTACTGTTCAAATATAATCAAATATTTGGACGCCGGCATAGAAAGGCCCCTTATAGGTGGTATCGAGTTACGTATAGAGTCATATAGCTGCATTATTTTCTGGCATTTTAATTCCAAGGCAAACCCTCTATATTGAAAAATAGGTCGCAGGGACATTTTTAAAGTTGGAACTTTGAAAACCCGCTTTTCGAAAAGAGCGCAATCGAGTGGTCGAGTGCTACAAACGTGCATATTATAATTTTTCTTCGAAAATAATAGGTACACACTACCAGCTGGTTTTGGAACTTGAGTATGTGCATAATACCAATAGATTCAGTATATAACCTATAGTATCATCCCGTTCTCTCGCCCCTACTCAAACCCGAAAATAATCATCTACATCCGGACTTGGGAAACAGTAAATATTCCCTAAATTAGAACCAGCCAGAAGGAATCTTTTCATACAGACACCTAAAAATAATTTCTTAACCTATAATATATAACATGTAGATTTAGTCAGTAGTTTGAAAAGATTATCAGACAAGTAGAATTTATTGGTACTTACCCATCGAATGAGAATTCTTTTATGATCTATTTGAAGTTTCCACGTCATAATTATTAATAGGTTAAAAATTCAAATAACATTTATGAAAAAAGGAAAAATTTCAAAAAATAAGATCTACCTGTATCTAATAATCCTTGAAATTTATGAAAAAAGTAAATACAAATCAATTTTTCACTCTAATATTCCATGGTGCAAACAAAAACATTCGAGTAAAAAGTTCTTCCAATAACTTAAGCCTGGTGGACATTTCGGACCTATTCAAAATAAAAATGTTCCTTCTAAGTCCGTCTAATTCTGAGCAATTGAATCCGTTTCATTTCGTGTGAATACGAAATCTATTTTCGAATTATTCCAAATCCACCCCTATGGCCGCGAAGAATCTATTACGTGCAGTCCAAACCAATCCGCATTATTCCAAAATTCATTCCGAATGATTGGACTGAATCTGCCGAAATTCCTGTATAATTTTAGATCGAATAAATCCACGAGATTCCGAACTTATAAAGAAAATGAATTCTAAATTAAGCCTAATGATTTGGAAATCTTCTAATAACATTATTTTGATTAAATCTACGTAACTTTGACTTTTTTGAGAAAATATATTCCTACTGAATCCGCTTGATTCTGAAATTTGGAGAAAAATTCATTCCCAATGAACATTTTATTTGGATAAGTGCAAAATCATTCAAACTAGCGTTGCAGATTAACACAAAATCAGTGAGAAAAAGCTCGCCTTAACCGTGAGATTCACACAGAATGAACATTCTTTTCTGATAACTGAGAAATCATTTAGACTGAGTTTGGAATCATGCGCAATTAATCGGAATGACCTTGAGTTATACGGCGGATTCGGACGGAATTGAAATTTTATTCGGGTAGATACGGATTCATTAAGACTGAGGGGGAAATCTGAGGGAATCATTCGGAATGAACTCGCGTCATTAAATGGATTTAAACGGAACGAGAATTTTTATTCGATTAGTGCGGAATCATTCGGACTTAATGCTGAGTGGCGCGGACTTATTCGTAATGAATTTGAGCCTTGTGAAGCATTCAGAAAAATTTTCATAACAATTTTGGTACGGACGTCACGCGATGCAGTCATAGAAAATGAAAATTTCGGTAGAAAAACATTCGGATAGAGAGGAGTATGGCACGGAATCATTCGGAATCAACTTGCGTGCTGCACCGGATTAAAACGGAACTAAATTTTCGATAATGCTCTCGCGGAATAACGCAATGCCATACGCAATCCAATTTCACTATCCGGCGGATTCAAGTAGAATAAAAAGTTTTTTTATATTTGCGCGGAATCAATCAGAATGACTGCGTATTGATTGCTGACTCATTTGAAATAACTTGAGACACTTATTTAGACTAAAAAAGAAATAATCGTAATCGGAATGGATTTAGCTTAATAATATTTTTAAATTCTTTTACTGTAGATTTTGATAACAATAAACGCTCTACGAATCATTTATTTTCAATTTTCGCTTAATATAGAATTACGCCTTAAAAAGGAAATTCTCAGAATAGAAAATTAGGAAAGTTCTACAATAAATGTTCCTATAAACGTAACAATCTCTTTAAAAAATGAAGAAAGAGGTTATAAAATGCTATATTTATATCTCTATATATTTCAGCTATCTATATACAGTTTTTGTTCCTCCAAATTCCATTGCTTTCTTAAAAAAATTATAATAGCAGTTCAAAGTTTAATTTAAAATCTTGGCAGGAATCACACATAACTTCGATAGTCCGTTCGTCCTTTATTTCGAAGAATCAACGATTTCCAGGAGGGAATCTGTTTTCTCAACTCACTGATTTTTATGAATGAGTTACAAAACTCCCTAAGTTTCCGAGCACACACACACACCTATTGATACGAATAATATTGCTTCGCAGAACTATTAGAGTCAGTGTGCTTGAATGCATCTTCTACAATTCTCAGAGTCTTCGTCATAATTGTATAAACACGTCAACTACAGTCTTTATTACACCAGCGACTCAAAACTGTCGAAATAAAAAAATGTTCTAAAAAATCAGTCTTTGCGCGAGATTAACACACTAGAGGTCATCTCATCGTTGCTCGATAGTTTCACCTAACGGATTTCATTATTTACAGTATATTTTAACCTTTCACTTCACGATAATTTTCGATGCTGTTCAATTAACAGGTCCATTTTTGCAACACACTTGCACCTGTGTGCTGAAGCAACGCGTCACTATAAAAGCTATAGTTTCTCAATTAAATTTACTTTATTCAATAACATTAAGAAATTAAAATAAATAAATAAGAATACACAGTACCATCTGTTAAATTGCATGAAATAGAATTGAGTTTAAGTTAATCCAAGGAATCTACATTTCATATTAAATAAGGGACAAAAACTTTGAATTTAGTGTATTTAATTGAATATTTAAACTTTCAGTTATTAAGTTGAAAATCAACGTATTCATAGTTGAAATTGACATTAAATGTTAGGTAAGGGAGAATGTGACGCGTTTTTTTGTCTAGTAAGAGTAGCTTTTTACTAGCGCGGCACTGCACATTTATTATATTGTTTATTCATATTAGGGTCTTCTTCACACTCATGATACTTCCATTTTCCTTATATAAAATACTCAGAAGATTTTTAGATCCTGAAACTGAATCAGGCCACTTCATTTTGACTTTTGAGGGTGATTAGTTCGTTTCAGATTTGATCTTCGAGACTAGTTGAAAGCCAGTAAGCCGGAAAGCCATTAAGATGGAAGACATTAAGGCGCTTCAAACGGCTGTCAAATTCGTTAGGGGCTAACTGAATCTAAAGGGTTCAGTTACTGAACGTTATATTTTAAGCACATAATCTAGAGGCAATTATACTGTCGGTTCAGCTCGCTTTTTCCGAAAATGTCCTCTTTGTTGTGGTTTTTTGTAATTGAAAATGGAGTGTATTTTCTCGCTTGAAAGCCACGCGCGAGCTATACAAAAACAGCAGGAGCGGAAAGCGAGTTTCCCGCTTCCATTTTCAATTACAAAAAACTACAACAAAAAGGACATTTTCGGGAAAAAGCGCGCTGCACTGACCGGTATAATTACCTTTATATTATGTGCTTAAAATATAGCGCTCAGCAACTCAACCGTTTAGATTTAGTTTGCCCCTAGCGAATTTGACAGCCGTTTGAAGCGCCTCAAGTGGATGATCTTGGCTAGCATCAATCTTCTAGCTATTTCACTTGCAAGACTTCTGATCAAGTAAAGATTGCAGTATGTGTAATGTTCTTCATTTCTATGATTTGCTCATCCTTCAAGGGACAGGATTCGATAGCCTTATGCTACGAATTCAAAGGGGTAGTGCCAATATTGCTGATGAAACTGGGGCAAGCGTTTTCAGCCCGATCGCCACTTTGAAGTGAAAAGTGCCTGTATGACATGTACTCAGGAGGATTAGGGGCAAGGGGTTGTTCCCTTTTAACAGAAGCTCTTTGTTTCTTCATCTTTAAGTAGCCGAGAATGGTTATCAGCAAAACGAAGACCACGAATCCCATGCAGCTGCCGACAATTAGTCCCAACCTTCGGGTGAGGATATTGGCTAGACTACTCCTATCACCCACGGAACCTTCACCCACTATTGAACTGGGGGATTCCAGAGTTCTGACTTCTGTGCACCTACTCATGGGAGAGTTGACCATCACTGGCATCGCTGGACTCTCGATCACGTCATCTTGAGAGGCGTTCCATTGCCAGGAATTGATGTCCTCAGGGATAGGGGTTCCCCAACTACCCAATCCAAGGACACAGATCAGATAACGCGTGTCCGAGGCCAGCCTCGTCAGCCTTACTGAACGCGCCTTAGGGTCCAGTAACTTCCCACGTACCTGTTAAACAAGAGAGTTTCAGGGTTAGTTTGTCTATAAATTTCAAGTTTGGTCTTAGAGATAAGGTTTCAGGATTATGTTGCAAAGTTGCGGCTGTAGATTTTCAAAGTGGGACAAGATCCGCACAGAAAGAAGATTATGACTAATTTTCGGACAATGATCTGTTAACCAATACCGAAGCCGATATCGGAATACAAAATGGGATATTATATGGTATTCAATATATATGTACGTAAATTTAAAATGGATCCCATATGAGAATTAATAAACATATACTATACAGAACAAAATCATGCTGCATAAATATCAGTGCTCGTAAGCAAACCTGGGGTTTTGAAAATTTAGATATATTAACGATTTTTTTTCTGCTTTAGAGAAACACGGAGAAAATCCTTGAATAATTGTTACTTTATGATACACGACTTAGTCGTGTAGCTAAAAAAAAGTTAAATAAAGGACTAAGTAATCCATTGGCACAACTCATTCGTTTTTCCATAGTAACCATTCGTTTTGTCCACACGACGTCTAGTCCAGAAGGTCCGTCCACTTAACGCCGCCAAAAAGGAAAATTGAAAAATGGAATACGCCATATTTTTTGCTTTTTTACGTTGGCATTAGAGAAGGTATTAGATTTATGTAAAATTTAAATCCCTCAGTTTTTTACGCCTGTGTCTGTCGGTCTGTCTGTTCTTTAGTGAATGGTTTTTTATGTTAGCAAGATAACTTTCGAAAGAATTGACAGATTGGATTGTCCTTTGGTACACTCTTTGAGTATCCTAAAATGAAGTGCAAGTTTGTTAGTAAGCCATTTTGGATAAAAATTCAAAAAGAGAGCACATTTTGAATATTTTTGACCAATTTTTTGAAGATTCAAACATTTTCTTGCGGATGTTCATAGTATTCAAAAAGACAAACAATTTATCGTGATGACTTTTTTTGCTGAAACCAAAATTTACCAGATTTATAGAATTTACAAAATTCCAAAAAAAACACGAAAATAAATATTTTAAGCCAACTAACGCACGATATGAAAAACAGTCTAGAGAAGAAAAATGTTGATTTCCAAATGGTCAACCAAATTGTCATAAAAACTTTTTGAATGTTTTTGAAAAATCAAAAATTCAAATTTTGACAGCATACAAAAATAAAATCATCTTTTCCGTGTAAGACACTAACCAGCTAAGACTTGCAATTGAAAGTAATTGCCCACTCCCTCCGCACATCAATCGAAGTTTCATGGGACTGTTGCAACTATAGACTGTCCACCATAGACGCGTTAAGACTCTTTTAGTGATTTTTTAGAAGATAAAGCAATAGGACACCACAACTGCGATGTAGAACACGATGTGGTAAAAAATTCAATTGACTCAGGCTGGTTCCCTGAGGTTAGGGATATAATTTAAAAGGTAAAAAACTGTAAGGCTGATGTGTAGATCGTATCTGTAACTCTTAGATCGTAAAAATAAAATTAGAAATGAGCAAATTCAGTTTTTGAAAAAACGGCACAAGTTACAACAAAACGTTTAGTGACAAAAATTTGTTTTTAAAGAATGCGAATTTTTTTAAACGAGACAATGAAACTACGTCTATTATAATACCAATCGATGTTATGAATTGTAAAAATATACATTTATAGAAATGATATCCAATTTGAGGGACAAATTCAAGTGCGAAGCACGAGATACGTAATGAGAATGTGTTCGTCAAAGCTGAAAGAGCCTAAAAAAAGAGAATTCATTGTCACGAAATTACTGTCGTCGATGCTATGACCTTTATTTTTTTTAAATCTGTACGTAAGTGTGGGGAATGTACAAAGACCGACCGCGTAGCGCGAGGTAACTACATTATCGAGCGCAAAGCGCGAAGACCAACAGTCGCGCGCCCTAGGCGTGCTCAATCTCGTGAGCAGCGCACACAGGGCCCAATGAGAATTAGCCCGCGAAGCGGAAGAATTTTTTTTTGCTAATTTTATGCTCAGAGAAAAATTTTTTTGCTCTTTAAACTTCCGACAAAAGGGTGACGGCGCTAGCAATCTTTACGACGTTACAACTTGACAACTTCTTTACAACGTAAGGATGGTTCAGATCTTTAAGTTAATTACTCAATACTACAAAATTTATCCCTCTTATAATTTTGCCCGAAAACTACCCTTCCACGTAAAACTATGTAGCGGAACTTACATATACTGCAATTAAACGTATCAAAAATAATAATATTCAGCAAACACTGATATCCTATACGTTTTGCTCTTTTTTGCTCTTCGATAAAGTATAATGCGTGCCCTAAAAAACTTCTCCTGAGTCATATCTACCTGTCGTCATCAAAAAGGTTTTAAAAGCTGGAAAACCACCTTGAAAAATGTAAAGATGATTCAGAACTACAAATTAATTACTTCAAACTTGACAAATTCCCCCTTATTATAGCTTTTCCAAAATACTACTCTTCCACGTAAATGCATGCAGCGTAACATATATGTGTATGTAAAAAGAAAAAAATATCTACTAACAGTGTTTTCTACATTTTTTACTTTTTATGCTTTTTGCATACAGATGTAAGACCTGATGCATGCATTCACGTGGATGGGTAGTTTTTGGGGAAAATTGTAATAAGGGTGAAATTTTAAAGTTCAAGTAATTATTGTAAAGTTCTAAATCATTTTTACATCGTTTAGAGTCATTTTCCCAATTTTAAAACATTTTTAATCACAAGGGGTAGGCATGTATGAATTAGGGGTAGTTTTTGCGACACGTATTATATGTCATAAGAAAAAGGGAAAAAATATCTACTAACAATGTTTTCTGAATTTTAATATATATATATGTAAGTTCCGCTGCATACATTCGCGTGGAAGGTTTTTTGGGAGAATTGTGATGAGTCGAAATTTTCAACTGCCAATTAATTACTTGGAAGTTGTAAATCATCTTTACAATTGTTCAGTGTGGTTTTTCTACTTTTCAAACCCATTTGTCCCCTAGTAATTTGACTAGTAAGTTATAATCAGGACCCTTTAAGGCGCTGCTTAGATTTTTATTCCTAATGACTAAAAAACTATTTGAATCTAGTTAGGCCCTAATTCTGTATGTGAGCCAGGCTTTAGTTTTTTCCTGATTAAAATAGAAAAAGCAAAAAATGCTAGACAGGCACTGACCAGGCCTCAGTCAGCTTGCCCCAGATTAACTTTCTGAAGATGGCGCTGCAGTATATATAATGCAGAGCTATCTTTAGAAGTTCTTATGCACTAAATTATGCTTTAGTAAACAGAAGAATGGATGCCCAATAACACGTGCAGAGTAGGGTGCGTGAATATAACCAAAAAAATGTAATTACTAATTTGTTCACCTTTAAAGTAACTATTTTGTTTCAAACAAAGATAAAGTTGGCTTTATTATGTGGAATATAAATAAGACAATTAAAATAGTACTGTAGATGTGAAATCCAGTGAAAAATAATGAAAATAATCATTTGTTATAGTAACTCTGGCCTAATCTCTAAAATCATTGATCGGAAATTGGTTCGAATTAGAATATTTTGATTCATTATTTTTATTTGTTGAAAACTCGTTTGTCAAATATATTTGATGACATAAAAATGACATTTGCATAAGGACCAGTTGAAGATGACACTTAAATATGTTATTTCAAATGTAACAATATGCCGACTTCATGTGGTCCTTATGCAGTTGTCATTCTCATGTGTTCATTTATATCACAGCTGAGGGCTGAAACCACCAGAAAAAAGAGAGATTCTAGACGGGGGCAGTTAAATGATATTATCGGTACGACCTCGCAATAAATGCTAGATAGAGCCCGACTAAAACAGCGTTACAGAACTAGTCTGGCCTTACCTATTTTTCCGAACAGTACCCGATCAGAAATAGTAAAAACTAGCTGGAGCCCTTTCAATCCCCGATGACAATTTCTACATGAGTAGATGTAGTTTGTTGGGGCACGTATTATACAATATCGGATAACAAAAAAGAGCAAAAAGTATCGGCTATGAGTGTTTGTTGAATATTATTATTTTTAATACGTTTAATATAAGTATATGAAAGTTCCTCTATATACATTTACGTAGAAGGGTAGTTTTTGGAGGAAATTATAATAGGGATAAACTTTGGAGTGCTTATTAATAATTTAAAGTTCTACAACTTGGGGGTATTTTTTTGGGAAACATATTATATGTCATCTGAGAGCAAAAAAAAAATGCAAAAAAATCTCTCCTAAACGTTCATCTTATTATAACAATTTTTAGAAAGTTTTATGAGCAAAAAAATTTTTTTCTTATTGTAAAATTAGCAGCTACAAAAAATTTGGCCTATCCTATTTTTCAATTTGCCTTGGTGGCGGCGCTAAGTGGACGGACCTTAGTCCAGACGCCAACCCCATTTCATAGCAGAACTCTGTAAAATGTGCTGTTCTCGAGATATTCGCAATTAATTATTTTTTATAAACGTTACTTTAAACATTTAACATTTTAAACTTATGAAATTTTTTCTCCTCTTGTTAGACAAGTTCGTACAATTAACGTGTAAAATGAGTAACAACAAATACATTGATAAAAACTAAAAAAGTGTTTGATGAAATGAAAAAGGGAACACTCTTTTTAAAATAGTAACTGAAATGCAAATTAGTGTTAGAGAAAAAATTTCTGCAAAAAACTATACTTTTCTACTTGAGGAATATAAGTATATCTGTAATGATCAATAAATTTGTTAAATATATGCAAATTGGTATTATTGCTTAATTTTCTCGTTTTGAATTCATGTAACTCTTTTTGAAAAAGACATAAAGCTTTCTAGAACTGTGTAATTATTCTTTAACGTTGTATTAAGATGATCATGTAGTCCAAAAGTGCGAAATTTAAATATATGGATCTGTACAATTGTTTAGATTTGGAGTGACTATCTCTGCTTCTGCATGTAATGGAAAGACGGCGAACATCTGAAAACTTTTAGAAATTATAGTGAAACTCTTCTATTGCGTCGGTTTTTTGGCTGATAATAGGTGGGAAGAAACTTGTTAGAGCCCGCTTCGCTTTTCTGTGCTCACAGCAGAGTGTTCGCCTGACTGACAACTGTAGACCCCGCGCATCCCACGCAGCTCCTTTTACACCTACTGCCGGCGTGGCGTTAATTTTCAGAATGGTTATAGAAGGGAGAGTCATCTGAAAAGAGACAGGTTTACCTGTAAAATGCTCTCTCTCTCTCTCTTTCTCTACAGCCCACTTCCGCGCTATCGTAACGCGATAAAATGACAAATAAGAAAAGCTTTGTTACCTCGGAAATTATTAACTTCAAACGAACACAGTTCATTACAAAAAAATGAATTTCAGTTCCTATACTTTCAAATGAGTATTCATAAAATACTTTTTTGGTTATTAATAAAAGTATTTGTGGGCACATATTTTACAGGCACATATTTTACATGAGGAGAAAACACAATTTCAAAAATTTCAAATTTTAAATTTTAATGTAACGTGGATCAAAATATAGTTAATTGCGAATATCTCGAGAACAACACATTTTCCAGAGTTCTGCTGCTCACTTTTTGATTATGGAGATTAGTTTACAAAAGTTTATAAAAAAATTTAATGGGCATCCTCGATCAGAGGGAGTTTGGGGCTGGCGTCTTCACTAGTTCACACTGGTCTGCAATTTCGCTGCACGATTGAGTCGTATGGACAGCACGAATAAGTCGTCCGCTTTGTTTTCTTGAATTTACGATTTCTAGAAAGTTGATGCTCCTTCTGTTGGTGCAGAGTGAAAGTAAACTTGCGCCTGCTGAAAGTTCGACTTCCACTAGGGCATTTAAACTGTTGACGACTGATCAGTTGGATAGTTAAGAGTTTACAGAACTGAAAAAGCCTTGCTGAGGCATAAAGCGACAAATTTCCTGATTCGGTGTCAAAATTTTGATAAATTCTAAAAAAGTTGAGCATTTCCAAAGTTTTCCAAAAATCTGGATTAATTTCCAAAAATTTTCAAAATAATGATAAATTTCCTAAAATTTCCCAAATTTTAATATATTTTCGATATTTTGCTAAGTTTTTGAAAGGATGCATTTTCTAAATTATCCAAAATTTGTATAATGTAAAAAAAATGTTAATCTGATAAATCTTACTACATTTCTCAAATGTCCAGTTGCTACAAATTTTCAAAATCTTGATAAATTTTCTAAAATCTTTAAAAAATGTTTAGTTGAAGAAAGTTTAAAATTAAAAAAGCGGCAATTTTTCTAAATCATAACCTTTCGACATTTAGGAACGTTTTCGAATTGGTTGCATGAGCACTATTTTTCAAAAAGGTTATTTTAAGTTATTGATATAAAAGATTTTTTATTGATAAGAACAATAGGTATCTCGGATAGGTATCTCAACATCGTGGATGATAAATAATAGTATATTATGTCTGAAGACGACACAGACTACGCTGCCTTAGTGCACTATATTTTATGTAACAAGGGTATATTTTCCGACTTTTTTCGTAATATTACGTCTCAGGTTTGTGGTTAGTTCAAAGGGAGAACTACCACGAATAAATATAGTACACATGGGTCGAAGTAACGAACGCACATGAGCGCATCTCCCGCTTTCGTCAAAGTGCACTTTTAAGTCGTGAGGCTGGTAAAGTACTCGACGGACGGGATAAAGGGCTAACTGGTGATATACTGTCGGTAATACAGATGAATGCATCTTCGTGAAGATTATTTTAACTTCTAAGGTTTACGAACCTTAACTTTCTTCTCGATCTATACAGAATAGAACTCAGATTTTCCTACAAAGTAAAATATAGCGCGCTAAGCAGGAAGAATAATTGGTCTTCAATCATTCGTGGAGCAAACTTTACGCTCTTGAGAAAAGAATAACTTCGGGTTGATAGCACAGAACTTGATAATCAATATTTTTATATAAAATATGTTTCTTTAAATAACAAACTTAAAACAAATCAATTTTATTAATTTATTATTAATTTAAATTTAAGAAATTTAAATTCGATTAAAATAAAAATTCAAAGTCCCATTTAACGTCCAATAAGCAAGTTAATGTATAGAATTACTGAAAATAAAAATAATAATCCAGCGACCAAATTCGAACAACCACAATAAAATTTTTTTATTGTAATTTAAAAAAGATCTTCTTTGAAGACAAAAACAATTTTTTCGTAAAAAAAAAGCTTTGGTCAAAAATAAAAAAAAAGGAAATAAAACTGAGAAGGCAACCAACATCAATGTTATTTACAAATTTCTTTTATTGTGATTTGATATTGAGAAAAAAGGTGAAAGCAATAAAAACCAGAAGGAAAGGGATTGGGTTGGTTGTCTTCTCATTTTGCTTTCCTCTTTGTTATTTTTGTACAAACATTTTTTCTCTTTCTCAGGATTTTGCTTCAGAGGATCAGTTTTAATATTTTAATAGGAGCATTTTATGGCGGCTGTTCTTTAGGCTATAGATTCTTGGTTATATCTTTAGGAATTCTATATATTTTTATTAATTATTTATTTAATTTTATTAAATATCATTTTTTGATACAAAATCTTTAAAACCATCGATTAAATTTTAGTCGAGATTCAGTAAAAACGGCGACATTGTAGTAATTTTTTTCATCTTTACAAAACTAATATTTTAATTCAATTATTATCACTTAAATTTAATTTAATTTTGCTTATCTGGGAACAAAACACGTTTTTTGAAAGTAACTTTTTTTCTCAATTAGCATGCCTATATAATGAAACGAAAATTTTATTTTAGTAAGAAATTAAAAAATTTATTTAAAGTCTCAGTAGATTTTATAGGAATTGGCAAACTTTTTTATTTAAAATTTGATTTAGCCCCATTCACAAAATTAATATCTTGAGAAAATTTTTTTAATTGAGTTTTTTTACGAAAAATTGAATTTTTAATCGCAATCTGCAGCACAGCCTGTTCCTATTTTAGGTTAGTATCACTTTCAAATTTTTAGATTCCACGTCCATTTTCTCGAATCTCGTTAAATTGTTTTAATCAAACTTTTTGTACCTCCATTTAGTACTGTTGTCTCGGGAGTAAACGCTTGGTTCACATTTACGTGGCTACTTCCATGTTGCATACTGCTTTTTCAGTCTTTGAAAAATTATCTAGTTTTGTACTGCCACCTTTCAACTTACCTCCCTTGTCATAAAATATGCTATTGTGATTTTAGCTGACTATAAATTTAGGTACGTTAGCGACTAGACCCATCTTCATGGTGAAACCATGTAAAACCCATTAAAGTCATAGTAGCCTTTATTTAAGCCAATATGCAAAATTTCGCAAAATGTTCTTTGAAAAAGTTGTAGTTCCCATTTAGGTACATATTTTTTGTTTAAAATATTTTTTTCCACGGGTGATAGAATAAAATGAGACCTTGATCATTAACATTAAATAAAAACTGCAACTTTTCCCTAAGCCGAAAGAAAAAATTATAACTTTTAATAACTACTGTTAAATAAACAATTTTAACCTGAATTTTTATTTCAGAAGTGTGCTTAGAAGCTTGCATCAATATTTACAGAAATTTATAATCGATCTTTTGTTGACAATTTTATAAATCATTTTTAAGATAGGCACCTTTCGATATTGATTGTACGTAGTGCACAGCCTTAAGAAAGAAACTAAATTTAAGTATATACAAACTTTAAGTCGAATAAAGCAATATAATAACTTATTATAAAGAAGAAAAATCATTTCTTAAATGAAGTAAAGTGAGCCATGCTTCTAACTTTAGATATAAAATTCTGAAAGTAAATGAAAGGCAACCTCAAATAACATGTCAGGCTTTCGTTACCTATGATTAAGAAGGACACCTTACTTAGTATTATGTCGACTTTACCTTAATTTTCTTAAATTCGCCCACGCGCACACGACAGAATTTTGATGGGCTTGGATCTGCTCAGATATTATAATTGTAGAATTGGGAATTTAAGATTTGTTTTTAGCTTATTTCAGTTGTAAACTTAACTTTAGGCTTAGTTTTAAGGAGGCCGTAAACGTATGCGCTAAAACGTTAAGCCTATTTTGCAGAATGGTTTGCAAACAACTGCATATGATAAGGAAGAACGGTTTTTTGCCTTTTTTAACAGATCCTTATACTGCAAAAAAAGTGTCAATAAAATTTTTTTGTCAACAATTACGACCTTGGATTGTCCTTGGAGTTTGAGTCGACATTGTGGCAAGAGTTTGAGATTTTTGTTGCCTCAAAAACAACAACCAAAACATTTTTTTAATTGTTGTTACGTTGGCTAAGTTTAGACACGAGCTTCTTCCAAAATTCTAAAATTTTTTAAAATGGCAGACTTTTTAACCAAAACAATTTTTCGACAGGTTTTTTCAACTAAAAAAGGTTGTGAATATTAAATAAAACAACTTTTTCAAACAAGCTAGTGTCCATGCTTAGAGACGTGTCTGTCGAATAATTTCACGTAAGAAAATCCCCGAAATTCCAAGTAGTTTAGAAGAAATTTTTTTCAAAACTTATAAAAAAGACGGCAAAGAAGTTCTCTGCAATGTCTTCTTTCAAATAAATTACTAGGTAAAAAAGTGTAAACGCTAAACTTTAAGCGAGCCACTAATCTGCATGCGTGTATTATGCCGGGTCGGGACGTCTTGCAGTTTAGGTGAGTAATAAGGGTGATAGAATTAAAAGTAAATAAAAACACTTTAATTGACATAAAATATATCAAATTTGAGATTAATTATCGAAAACTTATGTTTATAATAATTTATATACTTGGTTAACTAGAAAAAACGATATTCTAATTTTCAGAATTTTTTCACTAAGTTGAAGAATTTTTGAAACTTAAATAGGCGCCAAGAATATATTTTCAATTTAAAATGGAGTCCCTATATAATGAAAGATATTTAATTATTCGTATGTCTTAACACTTTTCATTAAAGTGAAATACTGAATGCCAAAAACTAAAAAAAAGAAGGAACTGATCTGAACGCACGTGGCGTATAATATTCTCATTGTAAGAATATTTTCTCCCTTTCGTTAGAATGTGCCTGTAAGAATATGATGGTCTTAGTATTAGAATATCGTTTTTTCAGTGTAAATTACAGTACTAATTATTATAAAATATTATAAGAGAACTTATTCCATATTTAATTTAAAGTACATTATAATCCAATTTTAATAACGTAATGTTCATATTATACATCAACAAAAAATGCAGACTTATGCGCTTCTTCAATTTTTTTTATCGACGCAAAATAATTCATTAAAACATTTTTGAGCTTTAGGAGACAGATAGTTAATTCATTTTAGATTTTGTGCGACTTTTTTCATCTCTTAATTTTTATTTAAATAAGCTTTTATCGTGCTATTTATACAGGAGTTCAAAATTCAAAAAAGGAAAACCTCATTTTTTTAAGATGATGTCGAGAGAAAAAAACAACTAAATGTAATACGCAGTCTATTTCTAGCCCACGATACTTCATCTTTCGTTCGTTTCAAAATATAATGATTGGTTTAAATTAAAATTTTATTATTATAAACTATAAATGTTATTCCCTGTGAAGCTAAAACTCGCAATTCGTGTGCAACAAGTACACTTTGATAGTCAGAATAGAATTGATCTATTTTGTTTTTTTAGAAAACTGCATTGTTTTGGCTACATTTGGGATCAAGAATGCTGAAGCATGTCTGACGATCATCTAATTTTTGAACTTTATATTACTTAAATTGCATTATAATATAATGTAAATTAAATATGGAATAAGTCTTGTTAGAGTATTTCATGTGTATATAATTTGTCAAATGTATGTATGTAAAATGTCATGTAATTTAAGTCTGTGAGTACAATGATCTAGTTACCCATCTATATAAATTATTATGAAAATAATTATTAGGTGAGAAAATTAAAATTTGATACATTTTATATAAATTAAAGTCATTTTATTTATTTTTAAGTCTGACCCCTTTATTACACTAACTGCAAGTAACAGAGTTTCTCCGTGTAAATGTCTACAATAATACATGTTTTAAAATAAAAAATTTCCAATTTGAATTTTCAGGTGGCAGGTGCCAACTCCGCTGCGCTAGAAAAATCTACATCTTTTTCTTCCATCGGGACACTCAGTTAGACTATGGGAAGCGGCACCCCTGGGCCCTGCAAAAATCACTTTTATTTGTTTATCTTGAAAAATATTAATTATACACAAAAAAACTTTATAAAAAAGTTGTACTTGGAGTAGCTTTATTCGTGGCATTTTAAATAAATTTACAACTTTTGTATAAAGCTTTTTTGCTTGTAATTAATATTTTGGAAAATCAAAATAAAATTAACTTTTTTGTTAGTTTTATATTTTCTAGATGTTGAAGGGCCAAGGTTTTAAAAGGCCAAGAGTAACTAAAAGTAATCCTAGTGCATAGATATAATTTTGTTTTTCTTTTTTATGCTGGAAATTAACTCATTTTCAGACCACAGACTCATATTTATGACACCTTTTATTTAGGAAAAAATGTTAAATAATAGCATTTTCAATAAAAATAAAAACATCAAATGGTATTTAAGAGGCATCTAAAATTTTAACAAATTATAGAAAGTTATGTAAATAGACCCAATTAATGTTTTGCAACCGAAAGCAACTATTGAGACAGATTAATTACTGTAAATAATATACTTACTTCGTCAACATTTTCAAGTGCATGATAAGCAACTTGATATCCATGAAGACCGGAATGATTTCTGCTTTGCCAAGAGACAAGAACTGAAAAGGGTTGAATATCTTGAATAGCGAGCTTCAGAACAAGAGGAGAGGAACAGAAGGCATTAGGATCCAGGTCAAGAAAAACGAGGCCTCGAAGTTCTGGTGGTTGTTCACATCTTAGAAGACCACCCTCTATATTAGTGATTCCCACTCCACTTTTTCCATCTTGACTCCGAACAACGCCACCTACCATCTTTTGATGATCACGCAACCATTCCCACAGTTCCTGAGATTCACAGCCGCAGTGCAACGGATTTTCTAAATTAAAGAGAAAATAAAGAAAACCATAATTATGCGAGAATATTATTTTATTCATACCAGCGTCATGATTAGATTGGATCAAGCAAAAAATTAGAAGTATTTTTCGCGGAACTCAGCTTCCCCCACTCTTGGCACGTGGAAGCGCCATCGAATTTGCGTCCGCTCTCTCTGAATAGTGCCGGTCAACAGTTTTCTTTTTTTTTCCGCAGGTACGAAGTGTAAATGTTTATGTGTCTTATTATCGATTTTGAGCCGACAAAAACGAACCGGTTTTATTCAAGCATTGATTTAGTAAGTATTTGATTAATTATTATTTGTACCATAAAGCATTATTCCGGTACATAGTCTATTTTCGCACGTATATTTGAGTGGCACTATTCAGAGAGACTAGAATGAAATGCCAGAGTTTGAAGCGATAGCGCGATGGTGGGGGATGCGTTCAGGCAAGAATGAAGATAATCGGCACTATTTAAAGCGGCATTATTTAGAAAGCGAACTGTATTTTAATGTCAAATTTTACTTTAAAATATATTAATTAATCGATTAATGTTAAGACCTGCGATAGGTTAACAATATGTAATAAAAACAGGTTCTTTATTATTTTCCTCTAAAAATATTTATTTTGTCGAAAAAAGTTGCAAAAAGAGTTTCTAAATTTCGATAAAACATTCTTTTTTATTTGACTCATTTTCACATACGGACAGTAGAAGATATAATTCTCTGCTTGTTCTAATGACATAAAGAACAACCCAGGGGAAGTATTGTATATGTTAATAACATGACGGCCCGTACCAACCATCCGGCTTTCAGAGCTCATTACTCCTTCGCTAACTCCTTATTCCTTAAGAGCCTTACATCCTAGCATAGTTTATTTTTTGAAAATTTATAGTCGAATTTCGTTTCCATGTTCGGCATTTATATTTTGATTTGAACCATGTTCTTATACACCTATCTCAATTTTTGCTCCACAAACAGAAGTGGCATCCTCTGTTACTGCTTTGACGCAACGTTCTAATACTTTGAGTATCAGCCACGTTTGAGCTTCAGTTCTCTACATATGTGATAGGTTACTCTCATGTTTACGATTATTCACATATAAGAGTTAAGAACAAATCGAGGAGTAAAAATGACAAAATTTTAATCAGTACCAAAAATAGATACGAATAACTGAGTAATGGAGCTGCTTGAGCCGTTGAAAAATCAGTTACTGAAGTTAAAAACTACTCAGATGAAAAAGCAAGAACGAATAAAAATACCCCCGGTAGCTATATATGTAATCATATTCAAAGAATATATACAATTAGGCGAAATCTGAAGTATTATACTAAAATTAGACATAATTCAAATCGCCTAATCATTTATACCAAGGGTATTAAAGACAAACCAAAATCGATGATAAAATCAATAAATTAAAATTGAATATCACACATATAATCTACTAACGCAAACGAAAATGTGACATAATCTAAAAAATTTCAAACAGCAAAAAGTTGCAAAAAGGATATGTGAATAATCGTATACAGCAATATAATCTCAGGATAACAACAAATAAGCCTATGCTAGTCAGAAACCTTAAGGAAACATCGTAAACAGCTAACGGTGCTGATAAGGAAACTTATACTTTAGCTATGAAACAATAATTTATCAAATAAAAAAACATGAGCACCCAGATGATGTAGATATTTCCATATCTTCTATGATTCATGAATTTAAAAACCTGCTTTCAAATGTTTTGATATGTATTAGAAACTTTTGAGCGACGAACTCTAATAATAATAAATTTAAGCTTGTCATTGTGAATGCAGATTCTCTTTATTCTAAAGTGTTATTGCAATCTTATGCGATTCACAAAAGTTTAAGAAACCAGAATTTGGCAAAAAACAACGTTCATTTTCATCTTGCCCCATATGACACATTTCCTTAAAAACAACATGCCGTTCTAGGGCTTAAGATTGGAAATTAATCACGCTAAGTTCGATGTTGTTCCTATTTTGTAAACGAAGTTGGATTCAAATCATATAATGAAAACAGTAGAATACTCAGTGCACGGATAGAAACATGCATGGTGGTGAGAACTGCTAATCAAAGATTTTGTTTAAGTTTTTCAACTTATTGGTTTCATTCTCGGCGTAAAATTCCGAGAATTTACCCAGATATCTATTCCCCTTTACGTAACTCCATACTCGCCATAAGGGCCCTTTAGTGCAAAAGCCCACATATGATTAAATTCTATATATTATATTGACTGTTTCTTTATCATTAATATAATGGACTAAGTAATGACAAAAATAATTAACTATTACTTATAATAATGTAATTAATAATTAAGTATTTAAGATGTTAGCTCTAAGAATGCATCCATATGCGACTGATGTCACCTTCAAAGCTCAAGGCTGCTATGGAAAGACAGCAGCGGTAAAATATAAACTTTAAACTCAGTGGGAGATTTCCCATATAGGCGACATAGGCTGCAGCCTAGGGCGGCAAAATTTGGTACATGTCTTACTGCGGGATTAAAATCGAGTATTTTATTTCTGTTAATCTAAGTGTAGCGAATTTCCGTTGTCTAGGAGCAGCAAATCCGACACTGTTCAAACTAAACCATGCTCCTAATTTGGAACTTAATACTACACCGTCACAAGAAATGTCAAACATCGTAATAATATAATTCGTGGGAAAAAGATTAAAGTGTATTTCTGAAATAAATTTATGTTCAATATTTACATCCGACACTTTTAGTTTTACTCAAATTAGCGAATTATTATTGCAAGCTCCCTTTACAGAGATAATTATTTTATTTCTTTTTAGTACACTTTAATAAGCGGTAGCTTAACAAAACTTTAATTATATACTTTGTCTCTTTAACCTTTAGCTATACTTTTACAAGTCTTTAATAAGTTGGGTACAATTTATTTTTAAACTTAATAAGCATAGCTATGCTAAGCTTTTCTAAAAACTACATATAAGCTGGTAATAACCCGGCATAGAAGAGTTTTGCTTAAAAATTTTAATATACAATGTATTTATTTATTTTTTAAAGAAAAAGTGAAATTTACAACTTAAATTAAATTTTAGTTTTTGAAACTTAAATTTTTGAAAATTTTCAAAATTTCGATTTAGGCTATGCTAGGCTATGTTGAAGTACGGAATCAAATTTTTTTGAATAATCCATATTTCTAGAAATATGTATTTGTATAAAATTTGTATTTTGATTAAAATTAAACACATTAGAGGTAAAATGGTTTATTTTATATATATATATAAAATGATTCCTTGAGGATTCACCTATGTTTTCAAACAAAAAAATTTGGGCCCAAGATATCGTCATTTTAGTGAGACCGCGCGCTACTCCCCTGTACTGCATTGTTAGGCTTCGGACTCAATAGAGTTCTTCATAATTTTTTTATAAGAAAGGTGATTTCACAAGGAATCATTTTATCTACATTTAAGAATAACTAAAAGGGTTAGAAATTCACAAAAAATGGAATCGAAATTTTGTTGAGCTTTTTTCGGGCAAAATTCAAAAATTTGTATTGCATTATATTCTTGAAATATATAATTCATCCTCTATTTTGTCAAATTTGGATCAAAATCCAATTATCGTTCCCAGAAATATTGATAATTCAAAAAAATGTGACCCCGAAATTCAACATGGCGTAAATTTCGCAATTTTCAAAACTTTCAAAAACCCTTTGGGCGCAAACATTCTTACATATAGCATTATAATTTTACAAAATGTTATCAAAATTGAATGACCAGGGGCAGATCCTGATATATCTGACGTATAATCAGCTTATATGGTAATTACTTTCTAACAACAATTACTAGAAAGATAATATAAATACATTCAATATACAATAGACGACTTTTTAATATCACCGCCAATGATTTTTTTAAATGATTCTTAATTATATACCGCTTCAAGTTTAACAATTGGAAAGTTCATATTGAGAATATGGTTTTAGAAAACATTGAAGATTTCATAATATTTTTAAAATTTTAATTGTATACGCACCTGAGCTAAGTTTTTGTAAAATTATTAAATTAAAACTAAACGATAAGATAACAAAATCTTAAGACCTTCAGTAACTATCCCATTTTGAATGTTTGTATTTACGTCCACAGGCATTGAAAAAAACTTTAATTTGTAAAGTAATACACAATATACAGGTGAAAATGCTGCTAGTGTAATATGCTCGCACTTTTGATAAAGATATTCAATACATTAAACATATTTTACACAAATCGACATTGATAAATGCGCATGGCGCATCTTTTTTCTCAAGGCAAAAAAGTTTTATTTTTTACCGTTTCTGTAAAAAATAAAAAAAACTTCATTTTTCAGACCATCAAATTTACTAAATATTTTCACTTTAACTTGCTGCGAAAGATAAAGTTCTTTATATTTTAAGATAAAAGTTTAATATCCTGTCCTTCAAACGGTTCTTAAGATAATGTGCAATTTCAAATTCATTAGTTTTTTTAAATAAGAAAGTTATAAATTTTTTGGCAATCAGTATCAAAATAACGTTAGACAATTTTCAAACGCTTCGTTTATCGAGGGAATTTTGAGTAAGCCCAAGCTTCCATCAATAAGAATTCTTAGTAGGATATAATTAAGTTTTCTGAAAAGTTTTACCCTAATGGAATTATTCGTTAACAAAACAGGATCATTCAAATAGCATTCATCGAGTGCGTGATAGATGACAATTTCAGAGTCTCGACCTGCTCGACCCCAGCCCTCGCCTCAGGACTGGAATTACTTTAGTCTATTTATTTGTTTACACTATCAAGTTAAAATTTGAACATCAAAACACAAGCAATTATTTTTTTGTTAGGGCAAAATCATTAAATATTTATATCTTACATTATATACATGTATAAAGAGGATACTCAAGCGACTAATTAGAGAACGCAAAGATAAAATTATAGCAGAAGAAAAGAGGAAAATACAAAACGACTTTGAAGGATGCAAGAAACTACTTTATA
>JAAAKG020156521.1:0-30200 GCA_010014905.2 Druon quercuslanigerum | reverse complement strand
AATTTTCGAAAACTGATTTTCAAGTCATCAGGGGCCAACTCGAGCGGCCTAAAGCGGCTAGGCAAATTTTATGCGTGTTTATAGAATCCGGAGTCTCAATTATTGAAAAACTGTGGAATTTGCTGACATTTTTGTTTAAAAACTTTTTAACCTCATTCAGAAACTCAATATCTCGAGAATAAGCTTACATTTTTTATTCAAACTAAATATTAAATTTTTTATCGCAATCCACAGCCATGCCTGTTTCAATTTGTGGTCAGTCTTACTTTTAAATTTTCAGCTGTCACACCTAGTGCCTTGAAAATGAATAATTGTTTTTAATCAGTTTTTTCCCTTAAATTAACAACACGTTCTTCTGAAAAATTCCGCTTTTGTTGATATCAAAAACAGCATTAAAAAGTGATGTGGATCCCTTTGAATAAATAATGTCCAGCAAAAAACAAGAATCCAACGACAAAATTTGGACCACACCGAACAATCGAACAAAAGAATTTCGTCCAATTGAAATAACTGAAAAAAATTGTTGGCAAAAACAAAAAATTCATACAAAAATAAAAAAGAGGAAAGAAAAATGAGATTCGATTCTCAGGTATCAAAGAGAGAACACCTGTTCTCTTGTGCTACTGTTTATATTTTCTTTGCCTTGATAAGGGTCTGTTTGAGTGCCGAAACGATGGTAATGTCATTTTATTTTTTTATTTTTTATTTTGAATGTTCCTTTTTTTGTGATTTGATAATAATAATAAAAAAAAGATGAAAAAAAATAGAAGGAAGGGTTTGTTTTTAACACAATTTTTTTCAGATTGCAATTGAAAGAAATTTTTTTGTTTGATTGTCCGGTGTGGTACAAACTTTGTCGTTGGATTCTTGTTTTTGCTGGATTTTTCATCAATTTGATGATGTGACTTTAAATGGGATTTTTGATTTAGACTTTAATCTAATCGAAATATCTTAAATTTTAAATAAAGTCCGTTATGTATGTTCAAATATTGAGCAAAAAAAGTATAAGATATCTATTACAGGAAGAAAATGAATAAAGCTCTATTTGGGTCACTTCGAAAATGTTGATTTAGCAGTAACGATTATCTGCGGGTTTAAAGTCATATGAAAGCTTTCCATTCACGCATGAGCAAATTAGTTATAATAATAATATTATTATTATATGTGACTGGCCTGGTAAAGTTTCATTGAACGCTCATTTTATGAGTTGCGCGGTAATCGCGTACTGGCGATTATAATCCTTTCGAGGTAAGTTGCACGTAATAAAGTAGCAAGTACCTACTTGAGAAAACTTCTAAAGTGCTCTCTAATAAGTATGCATGCTAGGATTATAGCAAGCATAAACCAGGAGAAAAAAAAGCAATAAGCCTTAACAATTAGTTATCTTGTAATTTTTATAAGCGTAAAAGAAAAAATCCTGCAAACAGGGCTACAAGAGCCTTATTTCCTTGAAAAAAGTGAAAAAGTGTCCTATTTAAACCGAAAAAGGATACAAAAAAACTCATTTTTAACCCAAGAAGTCACTAAAATGAACCAAGAGTTACTAATATCCAGTAGACGTGTATCCAATGTTCTTTTTAATTCAAAAGAATTCAAAAGAATTCAATGGAATTTTTAAGTATTCCAGGTGAGTTGATTTTTTTTAAACGAATTAAACATAAATTCCATCAGATTAGGTAAAAAGTGATTGAACAGAAGTCCATGTAAAGTCAGTATAATTCAGGTAAATTATAATAAACTTTAAAGAATGAATTGTAAATAAATAAATAAAATGTCTATTGATTTTAGTAAAATTGGATTAAAGTTAGAAGAATTAAAAAGCCATCAAAAGAGCTGATAATTTAAAATGTAAGTATAATAAAAATATAATAATTAAAAAATTCTTCCAAAACTGAAAAAAAAACAATGTTTCGAATCAAATTTTATTGAGTTTGAAAGAATTCAAGGAGAGTGAAAAGAATTTTGATGAAATTTATCAAAATCCGAGATGAACTTTTAAAAAATTGAAATGAATTTTAAGCAATTCTAAAATATTCTAGAAATTAATTGACTGCATTACATTTAGAGTAAATTTTAAAAAATGCAAGGTGATTTAAAAGTATTTGATGGAATGCCTAAGAATTGAAGGTGAATTATAAGAAAAAATTTTTAAAGTGGAATTCAGTAAATTTTGGAAGAATAAAAAAAATCAGAGAGAATAAAAAAAATCCAAATGAATAACAAAAATTAAATTCTTTAATTCAGTTTGAAAAAATGTACAAGAATTTTGGATAAACTAATGAGAATTCATGATAAATTCAAAATGAATTTAGAAAATTCGAAAAATTTTATTAAAAGACTACAGGCTGTATTATAAAAAAATGTTAGTCAATTGAATTGAATAGAACTCAGAGAATTCGGAAGAATTCAAACGAATACAGAGATAACTTGAGAAGACTTGAGTGATTTAGAAAAATGAATAACAATTCCGAAATAATTAAATAAAACTTCCAAGAATTCAGAATAAATTAACAAGAATTCAAACGTAGCCCCAAATTAATTCAACAAAAATCCAAAATAATCCATTAAAAGAGTTCAGGGTGAATTTTAAGAAAAACAAAAAATATTAATTGAATTTAGTTGAATCGAGTAAATTTTGAAGAATTCAAATGAATTTGGAAGAATCCTGATGAATTTGGTTGGATTGAAATGAATTCAGAGAGAATTTAAAAAAGAATTCCGGATGATGAATTCCAGAAAAATTCAAAAATCCAAAATATTCCTTCAAAAGACTTGAGAAAGAATTACAAAAAAAAAAACTTAAAAAATGTATTGAAATTTGTAAAATTGAGTCAATGTGGAAAAATTTCGAACAATTCAGACATAAGTTAATCGGATTTTAACGAAATTAAAAGAATTCAAATGCATTTAAAAGAATTTATGATAAATAAAAAAGGATTCCAGGAAAATTGCAAGTGAATTTAACAAAAATCCCGAATCTAAGGTAGAATTATTAAAAAAGGCAAAAATTGATTCAATGGAGTAGAATAGAGTGAATTTAGAATCATAATTTAAATGAATTTAAAGAAAATTGAACAAAATTTTAGAGAAATTAAAAGTATTCAGAATAAGTTAATAAGAATTCAGAGTTAGCTTTGAATGAATTGAACAAAAATCCAAAATATTCCATTAAAAGACATCAAGGCGAATTTCAAGAAAAACAAGGAAAAATAGTTAAATTTAGTAGAATCGAGTGAATGTGAAAGAATTTAAATGAATTTGCAAGAATCCTAATGAATTTTGTTGTATTGAAATGAATTCAGAGAGAATTTAAAAATGAATTCCAGATGATGAATTCCAGAAAAATTAAAAAATCTAAAATATTCCTTCAAAACACTTGAGGATGAATTATAAAAAAGAAACTTACAAAATTTATTGCAATGATTAAAATTGAGTCAATGTGGAAGAATTTTCGAAGAATATAATAATTAAACCGAATTTGAACGAAATTAAAGGAATTCATAATAAATCAAAAAGGATTCCAAGAAAATTGCAAGTGAATTTAACAAAAATGCCAAATCTAAGGTAGAATTATTAAAAAAGGCAAAAAAATGATTCAATTGAGTAGAATTGAGTGAATTTAGAATCAAAATTTAAATAAATTAAAAGATAATTAAACAAAATTTTAAAGAAACCAAAAGAATTCAGAATAAATTAAGAAGAATTCAGAGTTAGCTCCAAATGAATTAAACAAAAATCCAAAATATTCCATTAAAAGATTGTAGGGTGAATTTTAAGTAAAACAAAAAAAAATTATGTAGTTGAATTGAGTAGAATCGAGTGAATTTTGAAGAATTCAAATGAATTTGAAAGAATCCTAGTGAATTTGAATGGATTCAAATTAATTCAGAGAGAATTTAAAAGTGAATTCCAGATGATGAATTCCTGAAAAATTCAAAAATCCAAAATATTCCTTCAAAAGACTTAAGGGTGCATTGTAAAAAAGAAACTTAAAAAATTGATTGAAATTTGTAAAATTGAGTCAATGTGGAAGAATTTCGAACAATTCCGATATGATTAAACCAAATTTCAAAAAATTAAAAGAATCCAAATGAATTTAAAAGAATTCATAATAAATAAAAGAGGATTCTAGAAAAATTGCAAGTGAATTTAACAAAAATCTCAAGTCTGAGGTAGAATTATTAAAAAAGGCAAAAAATTGATTCAATTGAGTAGAATTGAGTGAATTTAGAATCAAAATTTAAATTAATTTAAAGATACCTTAACAAAATTTTAAAGAAGCCAAAATAATTCAGAATAAATTAAGAAGAATTCAGAGTTAGCTCCAAATGAATTGAACAAAAATCCAAAATATTCCATTAAAAGATTGTAGGGTAAATTTTAAGAAAAACAAAAAAAAATTAGTTGAATTTAGTAGAATCGAGTGAATTTTGAAGAATTTAAATGAATTTGGAAGAATCCTGGTGAATTTGGATGGATTAAAATGAATTTAGAGACATTTTAAAATAAATTCCAGATGATGAACTCCAGAAAATTTAAAAAATCCAAAATATTCCGTATAAATCCAATGTGGAAGAATTTCAAAGAATTGAGACTTAAGTTAACCGAATTTCAACGAAACTAAAAAAATCAAAAGATCTTAAAAGAATTCTTAATAAATAAGAAAGGATTCCAGGAAAATTGCAAGTGAATTTAACAAAAATCCCAAATCTAAGATAGAATTATTAAAAAAAATTCTACAAAATGTAATTTGGCGATTAAATTACCAGAATTGTCGGCTATGAATATAACGAAATCCGTAATAATTCAAGCTGAATTTTAAAGTCTTTAAGGTGAATTAAAAAAAATTCAAACAACATCCGTTGAATTCAACGAATATCCAGGGAGTTTTTTAAAAATGTAGATGTAATTTAAAAGAATTCAATAACATTTAAAAATAGATATAGATCTGAATTAAATATTAATTATTGAAACAAAAGTGGATAAAGGGATCATGTATATTTCAAAATGTGACTTTACTACTTTATCTTTAAAAAATGACTAAAATTACTAAAAAGTGATTTTAAACAAAAAATGTGTGACATTCCTACTTCAAAATGGGAAAAAAGATATTTTATATATTTTTAACCAATTCATTTCATTAAATACATCTTAATTAGGGCTCGAATTAGGGTCAATAGCAGCAATTTTGGATAAGTAATAATCAGTTCTTCAAACAAACTATATTATCCAATTAATTAAGTCCTGAGTAATTAATATTAAAGCAGAGAAGAGAGATCACGTTAAATATGATTTGAAATATGAAATATGGTGTAATTAAGATAAATATTGAGTATTCTATATAATTATAGTGTTGGGCGGGTCTTGATGAACGAACCAAAATTAATGTGGCACCTGGTAATCCACTCATCCGTCGATTTAGGTCATTCTTACTCGGTTGGAAATTCTAGGGTTTCCTATTACAGATCAGTTTTAAAATTTCTACAGAATAAGTCAGTCTGGGATTATCAAAAATTATACGAGAAGTTTCTATCATAATCAAAAGTTGAGACCATTCAATTTCAAAACTAATATCTGAGTAGCACGAATACAATAAAGATTTCTCCTTGTTCGAAAGCTACAAAGCAGACAGGATCTTCCACTTCAAAGTTTTACCATTTTCTCTGAGTTATTGAATTGAAAGTGAGGAGTATAACTTTTCGCTATCCACCAGGAAATTACCATTAACTATAATTAAATTGCTTTGTAACAATAGGACGGAATAAGCAATTTTACTTCACTATAAAATTTAATTGTAAATTTTTCTAAACATTATGTAAAAAATATATAACATTTTTAATGTAAGTTATTTTTTAATATTGACAAATAAGTCTGTTCTTAACATTTCACTGCCACACGATAATTTTTTAATTTTTCACATTTTCAAAGAGATAAAAAAAATTAAATTATGGGCAAAACATTATTTTCAAGAACTCAAAAACAAAAATTAAAACCTTTTAAATAATTTTATATAAAAACTATATATATATATATATATATAAAACATATAAAAACATTTTGCCGGCTAAGGATTGTCTAAGTATTGGCTAAGTGTTGCGGGTTTTAGTTATGAAAGATTTAGAAAGATGTTGTTGGTAAAATCAATTTGGCGGGTATCAAGAGAATATAAGAATCTTAAGATTCTTCTGAAAATTTTAAATGATTTCTCAAAATTTCAAAAAAGAATGTAGCAGATTTTAGAGCAAAAATTTTAAATTTTGCAAGATAACAGAAGTTTTGAAAAAAACCAAGCAAGGTCAAGAGATATTCAGAAGTTATAAAAAGATTAGAAAATAATTATAAATTTAAAAGTATTTAGATTTTTTTGGTAATTTAGTTTGAAAGGCGACAAGAAACTTTTTAATTTCAAGAGAAAAATTAAAAATATTTCGAAAAATTTATAATTATTTCCTAAACTTTTTGAAAAAGAATGTACAACATTTTATAGCCAAATTTTTCAATTTTGCATTACTATGCAATTTTAGAAAAAATTCTAGGAAGTTTAGAGATATTTTTTAGTTTTGAAAAGATTGAAAAATAATTATAAACTCGAAAATATTTTAAAAAATCAAAAAAGAATGTAGATTTCGGAAAAGAAGTTTTTTAAATTTTGGAAAGGTTTATTATAAAAAATTAATTTCAAGAGATTGTTTTGATTACAATTGAAAGTATTGCAAAAGATTTTAAGTTCAGAAAATATTTTAAAAAATGCGATAAAATTCGAGAAAATTCAAGAATCATTAGGAAGATTTGAAAAGATTCAAGAATAATTTTTAAGTTGGATATAAAATTGGATATAAAAAATTCTAACTGCAGATTTTCGAAGATTTCAATGAAAACCTTGATAAGATTTAAAAAGATTTTTTAAGATATAAAAAAAACATGTGGAATATTTCAAGAAAATTGTTTTTTATTTTGAATCATTTTATTTGAATTAAAAAATTTTTAAAAAATCGAGTCAGTTTAATATGTTCTTACGAATTTAGGAGGTTTCAAATTAGTTAAACATATTTTAAAACATTACAAGATTTCCAACAATTTATAAATTATTTTTTGGCCTGTTCTTTTCGACTTGCAATAGAAGTGTTGAACTTTCGGATAAAAAATTTCTTTTGAACCGAATAATATTAATTTTCAAGAAAATATTTTAAATTTAAGCCGAACAAATAAATTTACAACACAGAAGATTTAATTATTATAAAAAGGACGAATTTTCAATCAAATAGTAAAACTTTGAAATAAAAAAAAAAAAATTTTAACAGAAATTGGGAAAAGAATTTTAAAAAAGTTATTCAGTTTACAAGCAAAGAAAATAATTTCCATCCGAAAAGATCAATTTTTAACTAGAATGATAAATCTACAAACAAAATCAATTTTCAACCAAACAGCTAAATTTGCGACAGAAAAGATGAATTTACAATCAAGAAGATAAATTTTATACAAAAAAAGACGAACTACAACAAATTACATTAATTTTTAAAGTTCTCATAATTTATGATTGAGAAAGTATTAGAATTGACACCTGTCTGCCTGTCTGTCCGTTCGTCCGTCCGACAATAAACACGATAACTCTCGAAAAAATGAACGGATCAAATCAATCTTTGGCACGATTTTTTTTAAGGTCCTAAATGAAAGAACGAGTTGGATAATTAGCCCTTTTGGATAAAAATTTTAAAAGTTAGAGCATTATAAAATTGTTGGGAACATTTTTTTTATATTTAAAAACTTTATGTGCGGCTATTCATATAACTCAGAAAGCCAAATAATTCATTTGAATGACTTTTTTCGATAAAAAAATTCTCAGAAGTACAGCGTTTAAAAAAAATTTGTAATCAATCAAAAATAAAATTTTTAAGCCTAACAACACACGATATGAAAAAAAGTCAAGTGAAAAAAAGCATTGCTTTTTGAAAGCCCTAGTAGAACTTTTTTAATTTTCTTGGAAAACTAAAAATTCAAATTTTCATTGGACAAAAAATAATAAAAAATCAAAAATTCCATTTGGTGTTCAAACTATGCAGGATACGAAAAAAGATAAATTAACAAGAATTGCTATCTTAAAAAAATATCTACAAATTCGTTTATAATCACTTCGTGATAGGACGCGTACTGTTTGTTTTATTTGTGAAAAATTCAAGTAAGTTTAGAGATATTTTTAGTTTTAAAAAGATTTAAAAATAATTATAAACTCAAACATATTTTATAAAATTAAAAAATAAGGTAGATTTCGAAAAAGAAGCTTTTTAAAATTTTTGAAATGTTTATTTTGAAAAATTAATTTCAAGAGAATATTTTGATTTTTTTGAAGAAAAAATTCTGGGTAAACCACACAAGTTACGAAAAAAAGGATTAAACAAAAATTATAAACCCAAAAATACTACAAATTTATTATGAATTACTTTTTATAGAGGACATATATTTTTGGTTTTCATCATACAAATAAAATTAAAATTAAAATAAAAAATTTGTGGAAAAAGGACAAAAGGTAAAAAAACAAATTCAGAGAAAAAAGTTATTCGCCAAAAAAATTTGACCCCACAACATTCAAATTTTTTACCAAACAACGCAATATACGAAAAAAGTCTCAATGGAAAATAATAGCCTTTGAAAAATACCACAAAATGTCTTTTAATCATTTTCCAATAGGACTCGTAATTTTGTTTTTATTTTCCGTAAGTAATATGCAGAAAATCGAAAATTCTAATAATACGTTAAAAGACGCGAGATAATTGAAAAATCTACAAGAAGCCTTGTAGAATATTTTGCTTTATCCATAAAAAATAATATCAAAACCAAAATACTATTTTCAGCATAACAACGCTAGATAGAAAAAAATTCTGAAAAAAGGATTGTAGTTTTTTTAAAATTTATTTTAAGATGGTTCAGAAAATATACATTTACAAATTTCTTTAAAAAATCGAGCACACAGCGCGAGTGTCACGATGAGAATTTTACCTCAAAGCTTTTTTAAATATTTTTAGCTTTCTTTATACTGTTTCATAAACATCATTTTTCTAAGATTGTTGAGAAAATTCAAAAAGAATGTTGACTAATTCAGAAATTTCAAACCAAAATTTCAAAAAGAAAGTTAATTTTCAAACAAATGGTTGAATTTTCATTTAAAAAAAATGAATTCTTATTTAAAATTTTATAGATAATATAATTAATTAAGTAGAAATTATATACTCAATTAAGTTTAGAATGTGCCTGCGTGACGGGCAGTTTTCTTAACTAAAAATTCATTTACAACTGTATTTTTTATATGTTCAGATAATATATGCAAATTTTTATTTGGGAATTTCAGAATATGATAATAAAAATAATTTTTCTGTTTGGTTTTTTTAGGATTACCATGGTATGTATTTGTTTTAACTTAAAGCGCTAGAAATTAAATATTATTAATTATTGTTTTTAAAAAAAAAAGATAAAATCTTATTATTTAAAATTTTCTTTATCAGTGAATTTTTAAATTGTTTATATTTGTAATGTTAAGAAATAAAAGTTCAGAGACGTAAACGCGCTTCTTGCCCGAGTGAATTTCTTGCTGGTACTATAATAAGTCAAATATTTGAAAAAAATTGTCTTTACCCTGATATAAATAAATGCAAACCAGAAGAGAAAACTACTTCTCTAGAGCCTCACATTACCTATAAGCTGAACAATTTGTCACAGTCGTGACTTTGAGAATGCGAGTCAGTCATGAGCTTTTCCGGGTGGGTTCTCAGACTCTGAAATTCATTGGACACCCGGATTTTTAGACGTGGCACTCGGATAATATGTATGAGAAATATCCATAGAAATTTCTATTTATTCCGGTTATTAAGTCTTTAGTTTTAAATATAATCAGAGAGAAAACATCAGAGAAGAAGAGGATTGAAACGCCCGATAGCAGCTAGCCAGAGTTTTTTTTAATTGCTTAATTATTTTTAATTAATCTTCACAGAATAAATTAAAACCTGACCCAGGAAATTAAAATATTTTAATTTACAAAGTCGCCTTCTGGAGGAAGCTTCTACGTAGACGCAACCGAAGAATTACTGCTTTATTAAGTTAAAAACAGAGTTTTGCAAAAAGAATTCGTAATTTAATAATTAACTTGAACACTTCTGTTTTATTATTTTCTATGATTTTATTAAAGCTGAAAATACCGCAAAAGATAATAAAATTCTATGCACTTTTAATCAATGTAAGCTAAATGCAAAATATCAATTTTATAAAAATATATTTCAAAAACCATCAAACTTGTATGCTTTCGAAAAATCGAATTATTTATTATTCTTATTCCCTAAATTCCTTTCTTAAAAATACCACTATTTATCATATTTAAGTAAAGTTTTGTAATATTTATAAAAATATTATTTTTTTGAGTTTTTTTATACAGTGGTAAGCAATTAGTGTTTTTGAAATAAACATTGAAATTCAATGTTTGTATTAAACTTCTTAAACGTCCAGAGAGACCACCTAAGAACGGTAGAGTAACTTTTAAATGAAATTTGTAAGTATTTCATTTTTTCCTAATATTATATATATATATATTTATTTATTTATTAATTTTCAATTTTTTGAACCATAATAGTTTAAATTTTTTAATAAAGAAATATAATTCTTAGAAATGTTTTCAACTCTTTTGTCAGTCATCTCTACCATATGAAACAGTTCAATTGACCTGATCATCTTTTACAAATCTTAAATTTTCCTCTTCAGTTTGAAAATTTCCCACTAGATTATTATAAATTTCTTAAATTTATATGTATTATTAAGATTTCAAACAACTTTGATAATAATTTTTCGAAAATTAAATTTCAAATCTTCTTCTCGGATATTTCTCATAAAATATTGGCAACCAATCTGTAATAGGAATTTTATTCACATTTGAAGGAACACTGCATTTCTTAATCAAAGCTAAAGTTTCAGCGACCTTATCAGTGACTTAAATATTTTTTTTAAATTTGAAACATCTGTTTAATCTAAAATCTTACATTCCTCTGTTGAAAATTAAAAACCTAACTTTTCAATAAATCAAAATTCTAAATACAATCTTCTGATTTTGGCTATTTTCAATTTGATAGCAGAAAATTTACGCTGGTACTGGATTTCTCAAGTTATAAACTTTTAAAGTCGTATTAGTGATTTTTGTCTCATCAAATTCGATGTCAATTAAATTTAATCAAATAATTCATAAAAGGAGGATTTTGCAATATAGCATCTGTTACTAAATTGTAGTCTATCAAATAATTAGCATTTTTTTATAATATCTTAAATAGCATAATTTTTTTAAAATATTTTATTTTATTTGATGGGGAAAAAATAAACTGATATAAAAAGCCGTGTCTTATTTGAAACTTTTTTACCTCCTTGAAAAATGAGCACGAGCGGTCGTTACTGAAGGGAGGAAATGAAAAATTCGATAGGCCAGACTTTGGTAGGATAAAGAAGGGTTTTAAAGAAAATTTTTGTTCTATAGTAAAAAATAAGCATTACAGGATAGCAGTATAAAATAATATTGATTTTTAAATATTTAAATGTTAAAATATTTAAAATTCAAGAATAGTATCAACTTTTGTAGAATAGACTCGAAATTTTTTGAATAATTGGGAATGTTTTAGAATTGTCTCGAGTAAAATTTTCAACTATGTTTTTAAAGAAATCTTCTGGAATTTTAAAATATTTTTATAAAAATTTTAGAAACGAAAATGACAAACATTTTTCGTTTCTTGACGACTTTTAAAGATTGATTTTTGTTATAATTCGATAATTACCATCGTTCCGATAGCAGACCGCTAGTGTCATTAGGCAATCTTATTCCAGTTGTTAATTAAATGACAGATTCTTTTGAAGTCGATTATCGTAAAATTGAAGCATTTTTTTAAGAATTTTTGGGGAAACTCTGGCTCATTGTACAATTTTCTGGATTGGTTGGGAATGTTACTTAACAGTTAATTCTATAATTTAATACATTTTTTTAATAATTCTAGAAATCGGAATGTTTTTCGTTTTTTAGACTATTGTGGAATTCTTATAGGATTTTATAGCCCCGGAAAGAAGCATTTCTAGTTTTAATCGGGTGTCCCGCGTCATACATTTTGCACGAGACTCGAGACGAGATTCGAGACGAGATTCGAGACAAGACAGGATTCGAGGCAACACGTGATTCGAGGAAAGACCAAACGAGATTCGAGACGATATGAGGCGAGATGAGGAATAAAGGAGGGGGGATTTGAAAGTCTTATTAGATTGCGAACTCCTTTTTTGTAGGTCCATGTCGCCTACTTGAACTAATTTCAAGCCGGGAAGTTGTTCAGAATTGTATAAATATATTTTATGTGGAAGAAATAACACAAAATAGATCGGGTTCCTCAATTCTGGAATTTTGTATGATTTTCTGGAACATTCTATATTTTTTTCAAATATTCAGCATATTTTTTGATTGTCTAGAGTGACCTGGTATTCTATTCTTCAATGTTCTTAAAAGATTAAACTATGATTAATTTTGAGATGGATTATTAATTATATCTTTATAAAATTAATCTTTAGTACAATGGTAGCCGGACAAGAGTAGTCTTGGTTGAAAGGTGGCCCAAGCTCGACAATGATAGCCATAATATGGTAACAATACCTAACAATAGCCTCCTCAAGTAGCTGGCAGTACTGTACCTATTGTGCTCTCCAAGTCTTGTATGCCTCTCAGCACTGGACACCAGCTGCACAAGGGTAATAATGATAATATTATCAAAATTTGACGTAAATTGAAAATATCAATAGATTCCCTTCCCCATGATGATATTGAGAATGAAATCGTAATCTCATCTTTCTTCTCAATATTAGACTGCAATACCTCTTCAGATTTTCAATTTGCCACATTATCTTGAAATGATAATACACTCCGAGTCCCATATAATAACAATTTCGGGGGTTGCCTTGCACTGACCTAGTTACTAAATCGGTACCCTCGAAAGGGAAACAGACAGTGCCGACTAAACCGTTTCCAATTGGAATACATCATATTGCGCAATATACTCGGATGGGTACTCACGCACGCGGCCCTTCCGAGGCGAGAGTCGCAAACGTCTCTCACCCTGCTCCATAATAAACTGGGTGTGCCAACAGTTCTAAGAATCAAAATACCGGACCGGCTTCTATGGCACCTGGAGTGTTAAAGATGAGCGAATATGCAATTCTACATGATATTCCAATTTACATGTAATAAATCATGTGATTGTCAAGACAAAATTTCCAGGAGAGTAAAAATGTTCTGAAAATTCTAATTCAATTATTAAAAAGTACATTGTGCCTCTTTCGATTAATATCTCGAAACTACACTGGAACTTGGATTTAAGTAGTCCATATTTACGCCGTTCCGGGAATTAAAGCGTGAAGGCTTCGGGATGCGCAGAGGGCGGAAGGAACTGATCATCCAAGCGTGAGAGGCTGCTCAGTCAAGCGTGACAAACGGTTCAAGGGTCACAGTCTCCGCGCGTTAGGTGCATCAGGTTACGTCATCTGTCTAAATTCAATAGAAATTGTTCACTCTCCCCTGCCTAACTACGTTTGGATGGTTTAGAAATAGGGTCAAGGTCAATGCAAGCTATGCCCGAAATCGATCTTAATTCCAAGTTCCAGTGTTTATCCAAATTATTATTTTCGGTATACACGCATTCATGATTGGATGAAGCTATCGTTTTTTCCATTTAAAATGAAAAGTCTGAAAACTGCAGCTTTATGAGACACTTAGGGTTACCTAATAATATATGCACTAATTCAATAATAATAGTCAAGGAAACAAGGGTCTCCAGCACTTTCAACACAAAATCTAATGTTTTCAGTTTAAAAAATAGAACAAAAAAATGCAAGCAATCAAATTTAGGTAAATAATTTCTTAGCTACAATCTTTCAAAAAGATAAAATATTATATTTCCGTGAAAATATAGGAGATCAAGTTTTTGAAAATACTGATCAATGTATAACGTTCTCTCGGTCATGAAAAATATGTTTTTCTTTAACCGAATTAGAATTTTCAAATTTATTTTTAATATTTAAATTAACCTGGTTTTTTAAAAATAATTATAACTTAATCGTTTAAACCTAACTACTGGTAGTTTTCGTATTGAATAGGCCTTTTCATTTTTTAGATTTTTAAAAACTAGAAAGTTTCAGCTGAAGAAATGTTGGTAATAATTTTCACAGGCCATATTGAGCTTTTTAAAGTTTTGAGTAGATATTTAAAAAGGAATTTTTTTCTCTACTAGTCGCAAATTACAGAATGTTGCAGTTTTTTCTCAAATTTTCAAGTTTTTTCAACTTTTCAGGTAGCGAGTTATTAATTAATGCAAGTTAAGAAAAATTATTGCTTAAACAATGTATTATTTATACATATCTTCTCCTAAATTAGTGCTAGAAAGTTGCGGGTTTTTTCTAAAATTTTAATGTTTTTATTCACTTTTTAGTTAATAAGGTAATAATTAATGCAGATTAAAAAACATATTGCCTAAAAAATGTATTATTGTTCATAACAGTAACTATTCTCTTAAAGAAATGCTAGAAAATTGCGGGTTTTATAAAATTTTTATGTTTTCTTTGATTTTCTAATATGGAACAAATAATATATATGAATATTAATATTAATATAAACAAAAAAGCTCTTAGTAATTTCTTTAAGAAAAATTTATATTTAGTATGAACCATATAGAAAATTTGAAGAATTTTGTAAACATTTATTTTATTTCTAAAAAATATATTCACAAAAAATAGAAATTGTTTAAAAACAAACTTTCTTATGCTTATTTATTATTTCTTCATGACTAAAAAGTCAAAGCAAAGTAAAATGTTCTAGAAAGAACTGCAACTTTCTAACATTATTCAAAGAGAATATTATTATATATAATAACACATTTTTCGAACAATGATCTTTGTTAACTTGAAATAATTATTATGTCACACTAATGTAAAACGAGACAAGAAGTGAAATATTATTTTACAAACTGCCACTGTTACTGTTACTGTAACTGTTACTGTTGTCAGCGCCAAAGACTCGAAAACCCCAATTTTTCACTTATATTGTCAAGGGAAATGTTAATTTTCAACTAGATTCACTTAATATTGACAATTCAAAGTAAAATTTATAAAATATTTTTTTATTATGGGAAATACGTGTTAAACTTCAAAGGGCTTGCAAAACCTCTAAATATAATTTTTTTCAAAGAAAAAAAACGCATTTGTTTTTTTTTTTGCGGATTCGAACAATATTAGGGGCCTTATTCATAACAATTTTAAAAAAAGTTCCAATGAATTTTTGGAACACCGTCATTTTTAGCTGTTTTAATGCATCATGGAGTCTACGTTAACTAATCAGGGGAATTTTCGTGTCGAAATGGGATTTAGATTCCAAACGTTTTTCGAAACTTCAAAAAACTGGCAAAGTTATAGGACTTTGATTTTTGGACATACTTTTTTTTAATGACGTATCTACGGTTCTAATTGACCGATTTTTTAATTTTTAAATTTTTAAACCGAAATTACAAGGTAATTTAGTATCGTTTGCATAAAAATAGTATTTATGTTTTCACAAATAGCTGAAGCGGATAATTATTTATTAAATTTGTTTACTTAATAACAAATTATTTAATTGTCAAACTCGCAAACCCCTATTATCTATACAGTGTAATAATTCAGTTCAAATTAGGTGAACAATCCTTGCCAATTCTCACGAAATTATTTTCATTCAATTAGTTGTTTATAACAAATTCAATAGAGGTTTAAACTTCTGCAGTTCTACTGCAAAATATTTTTGAATAGTTGTGTCATTGATTATAAATCTTTTTAAATAATTTCAAGTATTTTATAATAAACGGTATTCTGCACAACTCGAAAATTTGTATTGTCATATTGCTTATGGAATCAAAAATTTTTAAAAACCCCTTTTAAAAAATCAGATGTAAAAACTTTTACCATCCTCTGACGAAAAAAATTTTTAAAATGCATTTTGTGGAAACGCGTTTTTCATTTTTAATTTATTAACAAAATAAAAAATTACTCATTGTTATCACATTTGGACTATCGATAATAATGTCCTTATATGTCATTAATTACCAAAAAATTTCTATCATCAACATTATAATGACTAATAAAGCATGTAACGTTTGCAGTTTACACCCAAATAATAAACATCAAAATTGAATTGATAATAATAATAATTTATTACGACGAATATTGCATATAGCTCAAGCTTTTCTAATAATAAAAAATAATAATTTGTTTATACTACATAACAAATTGATTTATTATTTTTCATTAACCGAACTCAAAAACCCCTTTTTTCTATAAATTGTAAAAAAGCCATAGCAGGATAAGCATGGTCTGGGTGCCCCCGCTCGGATGTGATCCATATTGCGGGGGCAAGTGGCTTCCCCTATAAAATAAATTTACCCCAAGTATCAACTTAAAAAGGAAATTTGCGAAAGTTAGCAACAAATTTTGAAAAATTAAAATATCCAATTTTCTCGAAAACGGCTCTACCGATCGTGATGGTCAAAATATATGTTATAGAGGGAGTTCGAACAAAAATTCAATAATCAATTTTGTTGATTATAAGAGTATAAAAAAATTATTATTATTTTTAAATAATTCTTTTAAAAGCAAGTACTTCTGGAACACCAACAATTTTTACTCTATACCATGCTCACATTCAAGGCATCAATATATATTTTTGCGGAAATGATCAAAGCATTACGTCATAGTTTACAAAAATAAAAACTACTTTTTGGCCCCTAAAATGTATGCAATTCAATGAGAATGAGGGGCCAACTTAATTTTTAGCTTATGACGCAGTCAGTTATACGCAATGGTGTAATAAAATTCAGATGCAACAGCATCATTCGACTGAAAACAAATTTTATCGTGAATTACCTAGTCATAGTGTCCATCGATTATAAGTAGATAGAAAAATACTTCTTTTTTCTTACTGCTGACGTTCGCCAAACTAATTAATTATCATCCCTTAATTTATTTACACTATATACAACTATATAAACACTGTATTAATAACTTAACAAAACATATATACTCTATATACACACACGACACCCAAGAATTTACATATATACACTTCATGTGCACAGAACATATGTATATTATTTTGAAGCTGTATTTAATAATGTATATAGTGTATATATGTTTTGTTCAGTTAATAATATAGTATGTATATAGATGTATATAGTGTAAATAAATTAAGGGATGATAATCTGACTGGCGACCTCCCTGGGAAAACATGAAAATAGTTTGGCGAATGTCAGCAGTAAGCAAAAAGAAGTATTTTTCAATCTACTTATAATCGGTGGACACTATGACTAGGGAATTCACGATAAAATTTGTTTTTAGTCGAATAATGCTGTTGCATCTGAATTTTATTACACCATTGCGTATAACTTACTGCGTCATAAGTTAAAAATTAAGTTGGTTAAGTTGGTATTTTAGTAATTTTTTTTATCCTCTTATAATTAACAGAATTAATTATTTAATTTTTTTCGGAACTCTCTTAGTACCCTCTATAACATATATTATGACCATCATGATCGCTAAAGCCGTTTTCGAGAAAATGGGATTTTATGATTTTTCAAAATTTGTTTATAACTTTCGTAAAATTTTTTTTTAGTTGACACTCAGGGTAAATTTATGTTATAGGGGAAGCCACTTGCCCCTACAATATGGATCACATCCGAGCGGGGAAACCTGGACCATACTTATCCTGCTACGGCCTTTAGATAAAATTAAGGATCCTGCATTGCTAATCCCCATGAAATTATTCTCATCCACTTATTTATTCATAAAAAATTCAATAAATGTTTTAACTTCTACAGTTCTGCTAGAAAAGATTTTCAAATGGTTTTGTCATTGAATCTAGATCTTTTTATATGAATCTGAATATTTTATAACGAACGGTATTCTTCAAAAGTCCAAAGTTTTCGTTGTTGTAATTTTGTTTATGAAAAAAAAAGTATTAAAAACTTTTCTTAAAAAACTCGTATGTTTACTCGTATTATGTATGCAGAATTTTAATAATATTCATTTATACAAAATTTCAAACACGATGAAAATAATTGTGGTTGAAACTTAATTTGTCCACAGACAGTTATTCCCTACCGAACCGTGCTAATATTTTCTGGGCTTGTAGACTACACCCATACCTTCCTCTGAATAAAAAATCAACAAAAACAAAAATCATAATAAAGGTTATCGGATGACGTGGACTTCGGCATATTTTAATGTTTATTTTAATTTATGAATAATCATTATATTTATAATATATATATTTTTTTAATTTAAACATATATTTTAATTTTATAATTAATCAAATAAAATAAGAAACAAGTTATTCATATTTTCTAGTTCAATGAAAAAAAAGGTAATAGAAATATTGTATCAACTAATATTTTCGATGATGAATTTTCACTTTTCTCGTTCTCGTTGAAAAAGACTTTCTTATGATAAGCAAATCATTTGGTATTCATAATTTCACCGGTCAGCATCTGCTTCACAATATAAATTCGAGAAAGAAAAACTGTAGCTTTTTACAGGCGCATCAGAGGCAATAGAATGAAAATTGTAGTAGACAATATTCATCATTTGACGTTCATGACTAGACTGGGCGCCTTTGAAAGGTAAATAAGAAAAATAATAAATATATACATATATATACATATATACATATATATGTTCACTGTTCAACCACAATATATACGTGCCTCTCGTCGAATCAAAGATTGGATTAACAATTTAATGGATAACTCGATGAATGGCTCTATGTACAATTCGTGTCGGTGCGTAAATTGAACAAATTATAGAAGAATGCCTTGGGTCGGTGGGTGGACACCCCGTACCCCTATACTTCATGGAGAAGAAAGATCTTCTTCTCATCCAGCCAGTGGCTCTCAATTTCTTACAAAAATTGACTTTTCTCTATTTTTCCATAAAAAATATTAAAGGTATAAAACAAATTTCATTATCTTAAAAGAACTTTTATTACCCTAAAAGAATTTTTATTATCGTTTAAGGCCATACAATCAAATGAAAACCAGAGTCATAAGCTGTAAGCTTTTATAATCCTACTTCACTTTTTATATCTTTATTTAACACTGAAAGTTATTATGAATTAAAAATTATTTTAGGTTTCAAATAGTGCGTCGCAGTTGACCGATTAAAAGTTTAAACAATTCGAATAATTGCTGCGTTTAACCGATTGGACATTAAATATTTAAAAGTAAACTTTTAAAAAACGTTAACCTAAAAAAGTGAAATTTTGTAACAAAATTGCACAAAAACGCTTAAAAGGTAGTATGTTTTTAAATAAAATCAGTTTTTTAAAAACATATACTCAAGAAATTAAATTTGTGTGACACAATTGCACAAAAGGAATTAAATGAGAGAAATATTATTCTAAACAACATTGTAATTGGCTCATTAGAGACAGTTATATGCCGATTTAAAAAAGAGAGAGAAATAAGAAAAAAAGAGACAACCAAACCACCTCGTTCTCTTATCTTTATTATTATTCCGACCTTTCCAGCTTTCTATTAATCAACTTCAAATTGATATCTACATTTTTACTTAACATTGGCATGTCATAAAAATATTCCCTGATAGGTTCCTATAAAGAAACGGCGCACTCTTTTTTATTACTCATCCGTTATTCTTCCACATCATAAACATTTTTTATGGGAAACTATTAGGGAATATTTTTAAGACATGCTAATGTTAATTAAAAATGTAGATATTAATCTGTAGTTAATTATTCCGAAACTAGAAAGGATGGATAAATAATAAAGAAAAGAGAGTGAGGTGGTTTGGTTGCCTTTTTTCCATTTTCTTCGTCTTTTTTTAATAGTCACATAAATTTTCTCTTTCTCTAATGAGCCGAATACAATTTTTTTTAGAAACATATATCTCTTATTTAAACTTCTTTTGCGAAAATATGTTAGACAAATTGACTTTCTTGAATTTTTCTTGTCTTTAAAAAACTGATTTTTTTAAAAACATACTTCTTCTTAGGGCACCTTGTGTAATTTTGTTACACATTTTTACTTTCCTTTGATTATTTTTAAAAAATTTAATCTAAAATATTTAATAATCATAGATATTAACTGTTTAATCCTTTCAACAAAATAAAAGAATAACTCAATTGTTTAAATATTAACCAAGAATATTAACTTTGTATTTAAAAGACGAGTTTGCAATAAGAATGATAAATTCTTATATTGCATTATTTAAATATTGCACTTTCAATAAAATATATTAATTTTTAATCAAATGTTTCAATTTTCAAGTAAGAAGAATTTTTAACCAAGAAGATTAATTTTCCTCTTCAACCATATCATTGAATTTAATACTATAAAATACTATTTTTTAATCACAAATCGAATATTTTTGCAGTTGAAAAACGTGTTTTCCAAACAAAAACATAAAAAAAATTCAACAAAATAGTGAAATCCGCAACCAAAACCGTTTATGTTTAAGCAAACTGTTTCATACTAAACAAAAAAGGATAAATTTCAAACAAAAGAGATGAATTTTCAAACAAGACAGATGAATTTTTAATAGAAAAACTCAATTTCCACTAAAGCTGATATAGTTCCATTTTGAGTTTCGGTAGTTAATGTTCAATATGAAAAGCTAATTTTCAACAGAATAGTTACATTTTCAATAAACTTAATAAATCATCAAATAAAATTATGAATTTCCAGTATTTACTTTATTTTGTCTAACAGATTATTCCATCAATTAATTTCAGGTGTTTAATTTTGCCAAAAATTATGTGACCACTAATCGAGAAAGTTAAACATTAGAAATTAATTATTAATTAACCGGGTGGACAAAATAACATCGATACTCTAAATTATATTCTGCTGTAGGCTCGTTGGATGCATTTTTCTTAAACGTTCCAGTCGTGAGTATTGGCGTTCCCGGTTTAAATCTGGGCCGAGTCAGATTTTTTCTCGTTTCTCCCAAAACAATTTTGGCCAATAATTGGCCAAGTTTAACATCGGAAATTAATTTAAATAATAAATCTTAAACCAACCAAATTAATCTTCAATAAAGTAGATCAAATTTAAAACAAGTCTATTAAAAAAATTTTCAATAAAAAAGTACATTTTAAAGAAAAAATGAAAGAGTTAAATTTCCAAATTTAAATATTTGAAGAAAATCGTTTCATTTTCATAAAATTAATTAAATTTTCAACTAAATAAAATTTAAAAGGAATAAGCTCAAAAAAACTATGAATAATAATCATTTATTTCTAACTAACTTCCCATCATTCAGCTTTTGAGATTAATATTCAAACCAAAAGACTAATTTTTTTTTTGATAAAACCAAAAAAGTCAACTTTTTAACCAAATTCATGAATTCTCAAGTACGAAGTACAATTTTAAACCGAAAAAAAATATTTTTAAACCAAAAATCAAATTGCTAAATTTGTAAATAATATAGTAATTTTCAACCAAAAAAGTAAGCAAATTTTCAACAAGATACTAAAATCCTAAAAAAAACCCCAATTATTTTTAATAAATCTGTTTTATTTTCAACAAACAAAAAAAGAAAGTTCGACAAAAAAAAAGAATTTTCAAACCAAAAGACGAATTTTCAACTAAAAAAGTCAATTTTTGCGCCAAAACAAAAGTAGTTCAATTTTCAGTTTAAAAATTAATTTTTAATTTGTTACTCATTAATTATTTGTATTCTGAATAAAAAGTAAATAAATTTTAAGCGAAAAACAGAATAGCTTATGCAAGGAAATTCTCTACGTTTGACGACTCAACTAAAAATATTTTAATTCTAGATCGACAACAGTTAAATTTAACCAAAAAAGAACCCATTTAAAAAAATAGTGAAATTTGTAACCAACGAAATAAATTTTTATTTAAAAGGATCAATCTTTGACAAAAAAAAATCATTTTGAACAAAGTCATTGAACATTCAACCAAGCAATTGAATTTTCCATTAGAAACATAAATTTTGAAACAATCCCGGAATATTTCAATTTTCAACAACAACAGTTGAATTTTAATTAAATAATTTTCAACCATTAAATATGAATTTTCAGCTTTTAAATTTTAAACCAAAAAGGAATATTACATCGATGTAAACTTTTAATACCTTCAAAATATTGAGTCAGAAAACTGCTAATTTTTCATAAAAAATAAACATTCTACTAAACTTTTTGATTGGCTGAAGATTTTTAAATTATTTTAAATAAAAGCAAAAAAAAGTGCCACCCCATATCCCTACCAAAAAACAGTCATTTTAAAAATCTATTCTTTTTTTTTTTTGAAATTTCAAATTTCAAATATTCTAATTTTCCTCTAAACGTTCGGAATGTTGTAGTTATTTTTAAATTTCATACATTTTTTAAAAGGGTAGTTTTTTGGTAAGGATATTGGGATAAAACTTTTGTTGGTGTTTCCCCTAATTTAATTTTAGTAATCTCGAAAATAAATGTAGAAGGCCGAGTGGTTAGAAGTAAATTATTTTTTTGAAATCCTATCCAAAATTTTTAGTTGATTCAATGTTTTGAAATAGCAGTCTGGGACATTAGGATGAAACATCGTTTGCTGTTTTCCGGCATCAAATAAAATTAATTTGTGGATAACAATCTAAAACCGAGTAATCAGTGAAAATTAGAATTACATAAAAATTATGCTTTACAATGCATGAAAAAAGTACTTTTTCTATAACAATAAATGCATTAAAGTTAGACAGTTTTTTGTGTTTCCTGTAAAATTCGAGTTTTATTATCTTTTACGACCAGACAATTAAATAAAAAGAATATAGGCTATAAACTTTTGAATTGCTACTATAGTTTTTATTTCGTTATTTAATTCCAAAAGTTATTATCTATTAAAGTTTATTTTAGGTTCCAACAGCTGAAGTAAATACGGAATGACAGAAAAATATAAAATATTAAATGTTCAACACTCGAAACCCCACGAAGAAGAAAATATTTGAAATAGAAAATTCCCTAAATTAGAAAATTGACGAAAAATTAAAATTCTGTAATTGGAATGTTCCTGAGTAATAAAATTGCCAAATTTGATAATTCCCGATAATAGAAAACTCCTGAAATAAAATTTGCGACAATATAAAATATTCGACAATCTAAAATTACCGAAATCGGGAAATTCACGAATTATTAAATGTTTAAATCTACAAAAAATGTTAATGGGTAAATAATATAATAAAAAATAATTTTGATACGAACAATAAGAAAGTTTTTTGTGATTTTGTATCTGAGATATCTTACAATTATTTTCGATTTAAATAAAATTTCGCCGGATCCATTTTAGAAAAAAATCCAATTTTAGTTTCGAAAAATGGAAATAGCTACTTTTTCTCGAAAAGGAAAACGGATAAGTAAAAAGATCAACAGAATAAAAATGTTTTTTTTTTTATTTCGAAAGATGCAAATCCTATTTTCACTTTTTAATATAATTTTCTATTCGAAATACTTTCGTTTTTGGAAATTTTACAGTATCGCGAATTCTATTTTTCGGCATTTTTTAGTCTCTTCCTAATTACTCTGTTTAGTAGGCTTAAACTTGTCAATTTATCCTTTTCAAACAAATCTATTTCAAATTAATTGTCTTATTTTTAGTCTTTGAATTGTTCTTTGATGAATACCTCAATGTAGAATTTTCAAATTATTTAGAAATCTTAGTTTAGTATTGATCAATTTTATTTGAAATGTTGAATGTGCCGCTTAAAAATAGTTCTATTTTATATTCTTTGATATTTTAAATTTTGAATGAATTTAAGTTTTGAATGTAGATTTTTAGTTTATATTATATTTCTTTAAATTCGTACTCTTTATGCTTTTTAAGTTCTTCAGTTTTATGTGCTTCCATTTTGAAACTATATAGTTTATACATTTTTATAAATATAATTTTATGTATCTAAAAAGTTCGGTTTAACTCTGTGCTATATGAACAAAATTAGATGTTAAAAACTGTGAAAATATTATGAGAAAAACCTCTGCAAATTAAACGAAAATGTAATTGTGCTCATATTTTTCATTATTGTTTGGCGCTGATTCTAAACAAAAATCTTTTTAGAAGATCTTTCAATATAATTTACTTCTTAATTATTTGAAAACAGCACACAACTCAATAACAGCTATTTGTGATAAACCTGCACAAAATACGCGATTGCCGACTAGTTTGAGTCTTGTAGCATGAGTCGGAGGCTCGAAGCACGAGCCAGAGGTTTGCACACGAGCGAAACGAGTGTGAAGCGACTGCAAAGCGAGTGTGAAAAGAGTGCAAAGCGAGTGCAAAGTACGTGTGAAAACATAGACGAGTGCAAAAAGCCGAAGGCAATATTAAATCAATATTTAGACCTTTTTTGCACTTTTCCACCAAATTTTCGATACCGTATATGGGTTTTCAACCAATGTTGCGTATATTTTTTAGGAATATTATTATTTTTTCGGTGTGCAAAGTTACTTATTTCTAAAGTGTGCATGAACGTCTATTGTACCGATTCGCAAAATAAATGTGTCTCGAAGTGCGCATGCGGATCTTTCGTCTTCCGAAAATAAATCCGACAACTGATATTCCATGACACTTTTTAAACAAAATTAATTAATGGTTATTTGTATAATGACAGCAATACATTTTGCATACCCACTGCACACGTTGGGAGACGATAAGTTAATCTTTTCTGAAGAGGCTATGATTGTAAAATCACCTAATTGGCTTTTGAATGACTTGAAATTGCTCACTTTATTACATTTGAAATTTAAAAATAAAATCCGCTGGCAACTCTAAATTTGTTTACAGCCATTTACAGCTACTGCTAATTTAATCAAAAGACATAATCTCTACAGAATATTTGATCACAACTAAGCATTTTTGTTCACATGAAAAATTTCCGTGGAGTAAGAAAAAAAATAGTCATTGAAAAATTCTAATTCTGTGGAAACTTTATTTTTGACAAGAAGGTAAAACTTATAATGTTTCAAAAAGGGAAAATATCTTCTGCCTTTCATTAGGATAGATATTTTGTACTTTGGTATTGTTGAAATCATAATAAAATTACATTCAAAAACTGAATAAATTACTTTTGTTAAAAAATTTAATTATTTGCATATGTCCTATTTTAATATTTTTGAAATTTTCTTGTGAAAATAAAAAAATGTGTTTAAAAAGCTTAGATAGTACTTGCAATTCCACGAAAATGGCCAAAGCGAGAACTTAATAATAAATTATTAAAAAGCATTTTCCAAACCTAAACAGATGTTTGATCATTTTATCAATAGTCGCTAAGGAAATAAGAAATAATGCATTTTAATTTGTATGTAAATAAAAGGAAATAATCACAAATTTAGACTTAAAATTTCTATAGTTTTTGACTTAATTCAGATATTTGAAAATTCTTTTCAGATTATGGCGAGTTTTACCATCTTTTTTTCGAAATCCGTGATATAGAGAACCTAAATAAGATTAAGAAATCGCTGAAACAAATTATTCTTTTACTAGAAAGTCCAAATTGGATGTGAAGGTATCACACTGGGATAGGTTATTTTTCAGTGAAAGGGCTATAAAAAAAAAAGTTTGTTTTCAATAAACGATAACAATTAAAAACTAATATCGATGCAGAAATAAAGAAAAAAATTATTACCAAATACTACACGAAAATTTTAATTAAAATTAAAATAAAAAATTTTTTATAACGTGCATTTTATTTTTTGAAATTTTTTATTTAATAAATCTTAAAACATTTCAAGAAATTTGAAGAGAATCCTACATATTTAAAAGGATTTCAAGTGATTGCTAAACATTTAAAGGAATTTCATGCGACTTCTTGGAATAATTCAATTTTTGAATAAAAATCAAAATTTTTAACCAAAAAGATTAATTTTCTACTAGAATGGTCAAATTTTCAACAAAATAGTTCAATTTTTAACTAAAAGAGTTTGCTATTCAACAACAAATCGAATAAATAAATTTTCAATTAAAAAAAACGTAATATTCCATTTTTCGTTAAAAAATGCTCTTTTTGAGTAGAACATCCATCAGTCTAGTTGCAAATTTATACAATTTATTTAGAATTTAACTATATTTTTGAAATTTCGCTTTTTTGGTAGAATTGCTTTTAAATAGAAATTTCTTTTTCCATGTTTGGATCAAAATTTAACTTCTTTAACTATTTTGCTAAAAATTATTTTTTTGTTATTAAAAATTAATTTTTTAAACAAAACATATAACTATTAAATTTTTCATTCAATTTTTTTTTAGTAGAAAATTTATCTTATGAGTTGAAAATTAATCATTTTGGTGGAAAGTTCAACTATTTCTTTAAAAATGAATTTCCTTAGGTAAAATTTAACTATATTATTTTAAATGCATCCAACTTTTTGAAATATTCATATTTTGGCTAAAAATTAATTTCACTGCTTAAAAAGATATCTGTTTGGTTAAAAATTCATTGATTTGCTTAAAAATATTATTTTTTTTATGAAAATTAATTTTTGGGACTAAAAATGTTTGTTGAAAAACAACATTTCGTGTTACAAATTGATATTTCTCATAGAAATTAATTTTCTTGTTTGAATATTTATCTTTTTGGTTACAAGTTAATTTTTGCAACTGAAAAATATGGTTAAAAATTTATATGAAAAGTTGACTTCTCTGATAAAAAATTAACCTTTTTGGTTGAAATTCATTTTTTTTTGTTAAAATTTAATTATTCTGTTATAAAGACATATGTTTTAATGTTTAAATGTGGAAACTATTTGAATTAATAAATTATTTAATTGCTTAAAAAATGCTTCAAAAAGGGAGACGAATCAAAAGGGATTTTTAACCAAAACTTAGTTTGTTTATAATTAATTACAAAAGTTTCAAATCCATATCTAGGGCCACACAAATGTCCAATTATTAAATTTTTAGCCGTTCAAGCGCAGAACACTTGTTTTAAATGCTAAAATAATTACAAGACAACGCAGCCGGCAGATTTTTAAAAATCATTTTACCTTAAGAATGCATCTTTTTTAGTTGAACGTTAAACTATTTTGTGAGAAATTAATTTTATTGGTATTAGAGATACATAATTTCGTTTAAAAATTCAACTATTTGGTTGTAAATTAACTTTTTTCAACATACATATTTCAGGTAGAAAATGCAACTACGTTTGTAGAAAATCAAACTATTTGTTTGAAAATTCGTCTTCTTTGTTTATATCCAACGTTTTATATTTAGAATTTATTTTTTAGTAGTGATATGAACTATTAAATTTTTGATTTGAAATTATTTTTTTTGTTGTAAATTGTGCTATTCCATGTTTGGTTCAAATTCTCTCATATTTAGATACAAATTTAACGATCTTGGTTAAATGTTTAAATACCTTGTTCAAAATCTATTTTTTTGTTGAAGATTTATAATTTTAGTTGAAAATGTATGGCCTTGATTACAAATTGTACTTTCTGTTAAGAATTAGTTCTTTTTGGTTGGAAATGAATTGATTAACAAAAAATTGAAGTATTTGATTTTTAGTTAAAAAATAATCTTTTTTAGTTCAAAATTTAATTACATGGATGACTTTTTTTATTAATGTATGATTATTATTTTATTATTCCATGATTTGTTAAATATTGATCTTTTTAGGTGAGAATCTAAATTTTTGGTGGAAACTGGATTTCTTTGGTTGATAACTGTAATTTTTTGTTAATAATTCTTTATTTATCGTTAGGAATCGACTTTTCAAACTAAACATTGCAAATTGATCTTTTTTAGTTAAAAATTTATGTTTTGTTGGTGTTAAAAAATCATCTTTATTGATAGAAAGTTAAATTACTTGGTGGAAAATTAATCTTTTTAGTTGAAAGTGGAACTATTCGGTTAATGATTAATCAAGTGTTTTTGAAAGGGCAATATTATTACTGGAAATTCTATACATTTATAGAATTTCAAATTGAATATAATCGAGTTTCCTTATTAATTTTTTTAACAGGAATTATTCCCCTATTTTTCATTTGGTTTGAATATTTTCCTCGAAAACTGAAATATGTGAATTTAATTTTTTTTTTAAGTTTAAACCGGTGGAAAGTTTGACCGAATGAACTTTTCTACAGGTTAAATGTCTGAACGAGTAAATCTATAAATTATTTGAATTATTTAAACGTTTAACCGGTCAAGTGTGGATCAGTACTTACAATTGAGCTTTATAATTTGATTATTCCGGATTAGAAATTAGAAATAGTTCCAAGATGAGCATCCCTGGTCTGAGTCGTACAATGAATGACTGGGCTCATAATTACTTGTGTGAGAATTGACTTGTGTGCGTGAATCAGTTGGTACATGGGTCCCATCTAAGAGTAGGATCAGTGCCCACTGAAAAGTCACCGGGATCGTGCGGGATTACATTTCGTCTTTCTTATTCGTTTTTCACGTAACGCGCTCTAGTGAATGTGAATCGAGAAAATATTTTTTTTTAGTGAATATGTTGCAATCATGGAGGATATATTTCACTATAGGAATAAGTAAGAATAATTAATTCATGTATTCTTGCGATAATTAAAAAAATGGTAAAGTCTTCCCCCTTTAAGTGCCTTTTTAACCACACTTTTTATAAACTAATTCCAAAAATAAAGTGAATCTTCAGGATTTAATCTGCGTACAGTAACTCTGAAATTTTATCTCATTGCTTCGAATTTGGAAGGAAACAAGCAGAAAATTATTCCGGAGACTGAACATTCTTTAGTTTTAAATTGTTTATTTAACACATTTTGATTAGATTTTTCTGTTTTAGCTTCAATTTTAGTCAAAAGTTGCAATTCAATTGAGTTTTATTGAATACATTTTGTATAGAAATCATGCCGCTATTATTTTTGTAAACAAATCCCCTCTTCCTATTTTTCAATACCAAATAAAAATGTAAATGAATAATTTATGATTTCTTTTAACTGAGTTGTGAATGTTACCTCAATTTGTCGTAGAAGAAGTCTGCTTACTTAATTTTTGTAGTAATTAAATATTACAAATTGTAATTAAATAAATAATCATTTTTTTAATGATTACCAATTTTTTAGAAATGTATTTTGTTTGGATTGTTAATTTTCATTATTTTTGATAATATAATAATCTAAATACGTTGGTTCTGAATCAACCTAAAACAAAAACAAAAAAATGTAATTTTATATCACTGTCAATCTTATAATGAATAATGAGTAAAAAATATTTGATACTAGTATAGGAATACTTTTAAATCAATTATTTAGGTATTTTTTTTCTTTAAAGAACATTGACAGAATTTAAGTATTTATTTAGACGGACATCCATAAATTACATGACCAATTTTGGGAGGGCTTCATACCGTTTCCTGATGGTACATTTTTTTCTTTTCCTGATTTCAAGCCTAAATTTGAACAGAATTAAATAATTCAGTTAACATTTGTAACTGCTATTTATAAAATGCTATTTATAAAATGCTATATATAAAAGTTCATTTTTATTGGTTACAAATTCTACCATTTTGTTTTTGGTTCGGAATTGATCTTTTTTAGTTAACCATTCCTCTATTTGATTAAAAGGTTAATCGTGTTTTGTTACAAATGGAAGATATTTGTTGAAACATATTTTTTTGTAAAAAAATTCAACTACTTGATTAAAAGTATATTTTTAACTGAAAATTTAACTATTCAATTTTTTGTTTAAAATTGATCTTTTTTGATTTACAATTCAACTATTTGATTGAAAATTCATCTTTTTTACTTGAAAAATCAAGTGTTTGCTTGAAAAATGTACTGTTTTATTGAGTTCTGAACACTTTTCTTTAAAAATATAACTCTTTAAATATGTTATAAGTAACTATTCCATTTTTGTTTCAAGTTGATATTCTATATTTTTGTTTAAAATTGTTCTTTTTTCAATTTAAAATCTTGTTTTGTTGAAAATTAAACTCTTTTGCATTATATTCGTCTGTTTGACTTGAAAATTAACAATATTGGAAGAAAATTAAACTTTTTTACATTCTCATCATTTATGATTGGCGATGAGACGATGGCGTCTGTCTGTCTGTCTGTCCGACCGTCCGTAAACACTCCGATAACTCTCGAAAAAATGAACGTATCAAATCTATCTTTTGCACAATTTTTTTAGGTGCCAAAAGAAAGGACAAGT